>VUQJ01044558.1:806-13013 GCA_015108635.1 Andinoacara biseriatus | reverse complement strand
CTTCTCCTTTGCCATGCACGTCTTCATCGCGCTCTTCTCCTTGGCCATGCACGTCTTCATCGCGCTCTTCTCCTTGGTCATGCACGTCTTCATCGCGCTCTTCTCCTTGGCCATGCACGTCTTCATCGCGCTCTTCTCCTTTGCCATACACGTCTTCATCGCGCTCTTCTCCTTGGTCATGCACGTCTTCATCGCGCTCTTCTCCTTGGTCATGCACGTCTTCATCGCGCTCTTCTCCTTGGTCATGCACGTCTTCATCGCGCTCTTCTCCTTGGTCATGCACGTCTTCATCGCGCTCTTCTCCTTGGTCATGCACGTCTTCATCGCGCTCTTCTCCTTGGTCATGCACGTCTTCATCGCTCTCTTCTCCTTGGTCATGCACGTCTTCATCTCTCTCTTCTCCTTTGCCATGCACGTCTTCATCACGCTCTTCTCCTTGGTCATGCACGTCTTCATCGCGCTCTTCTCCTTGGTCATGCACGTCTTCATCACGCTCTTCTCCTTGGTCATGCACGTCTTCATCACGCTCTTCTCCTTGGTCATGCATGTCTTGTAACTCCTGATTGCTCAGCAGTTCAGTATTTCTGCTCTCAAAGCCTTGGAGAATATTTTGCATCTCTCTCTGTGGTTCCTTCTCTTTTGCTATTCCTCTAAGTTTTTGCATTGCTTGATCAAACTTTACCAGCGATCTTCTATTTTTCTCACTTTGTTTAAGTGTGATTAGCGTCTCTTGAACTACTGCTTCAATTTGTTCAAGTATGTATTGTGTCTTCTTGTATTTGGCCTCCAGTTGTTGGAACTTGTCATTTTTTTGATATCTTTCCTCCTGGTGGAACCGTTCCATTTCTTGGACCTTGCTGTTCATTTTTCTGAGTTTCACCTTGTTCTCGTTCCGCTCTACCAGCAAGTCTCCAACTTTCTGCTGGGATTTCTTACGCAATTTTTCCCAATTTGCTTCTAGAATCTGCACTCTGGTCTTGTGCTGGGCCTCCATCTCTCTGTTCTTCTTCTCCAGTTGACGTTTCTCATCCAGGAGTTGTTTAATTATATTGCGAAGTTCTTGATTTTCCTCCTTAATTTCAACAAATGCCCTTCTGAGGGATTTAATGTCCTCTGGGACATTTTTCTGATCACTGCAGTGAAGAGGGTCAGCGTTATCTGTCAGGATTGGGGACAGAGACATATCGTGATCTTGATAAATTTTGTAAAATATCCAAATGTTTCGTAGTTGATGCTGAACCTTTGAATGCTGTGAACAACTTCTTGTCAACTTGCCTACTTAAGATTCTCATTACGTAACAAAGCGCCTTTGATGGTCAACGTTTGATATACGAATTGGATGACGTCATCAGTAGTAACGGTCCAAGCCCGGAGAACTGTCTAGTAAAAGGGGGCGTGTCCAAATGAAGCCTGTCTCGTGGCCAGTATAGTACGTCAGAATATCACGTGACAAAAGCCAAAAGCGGCGGCGTTTTCTGAAATCACCTGATTCCTTCATTATGTGGCCGCATCCTTTTTGTTTTCTCAAACTTTATTGGTAATTAACAAGTCTATACAGAACATATGCCAGGGTTATAGATATATAATAAAAAATTATTAAATAAAATAGGAAATAAAAAATAGAAAATTAACTAAGAGAAAGCATTCATCCATAAATAACATTGAGAGCGGGCTAAATTAATTAATTTTATTCTTAGAAATATATCCACACACACACACACACACACACACAGACTTCCCTCACCCCAGCCACCTCTTCCAGCTGATCCTTCCCAGGCCTTGTTTTTGTACTGGTTACAGTTCAGTACTCAAGGATTTTCTACCATGTTCTAAGTTTAATTTCCCCCAAAGGTAACTTTACAGTAATAAAGAGTTACTAATTATCATTATAAACCTTTTAATCATTGAGCTGGCTTCATCTTTGACACTGTGACATTGTGCAGCAGCTTTCTTAAGACTGAATCATTCAGTTTCCCCACAATAACGGGAAGGGCACATTTGTAATGAGCCATTTCTTTTGCGGCATCTTGCAGAAATCCAGTGTGGTTTTGGCAGTCACATCTTTTGTGTGTCTGTGAGAACACAGATTATCTGATCTCCCGTAGGAGTTTTTTTGTTCAATTATGGTTGAGATTTTGAATGTCACAAACTTGGGAGTGTTTATTCCCACACACAGCCGGATAAAGTTTACTCAAACACACACATACACACAGAGGACACACACACACACACATACACAGAGCCCCGTTCCCCACACAATCCATATCTCTGTAAACATCAGTAACTCCTGCACGGATACAGTGTGTGTTAAACAAATACACACATATATGATGAAACACACCAACGATCACCAACAAAAGTCCTTGAGAGATGTTTTCAGACACATAAATAAACCTCCTCCTCCCTCTTCTGTATTTCTGCCTCTCAATCATTGTGTCTCCTCTTTGCCTTCTTACATGCTCACATCTGTCATTACACCACCGAGCAGACGCTGCCCTTGTAATCAAGCCAGATTCTTCCTTTACATGCAGATTGTGGAAACCAGTAGCTGCGGTTGGTGCAAGTCTGCAAAGTCCTTCAGGGGAAATGGACGGATGGATACATTAAATTGGCCCTTTGGTGACCAACTGCAGTCTGCTTTTACTCAGTGTGATGTATGGTGACGTGAGCATTTGTGATGCCGACAACAAAAAAGTGACTTTACTTCGGATGAATGATGCTGATTCATGCTTTTCCAGGCTCCAAACAGTAATTATAATGTAATTGTGTAATTATTTGTCACTGTTTTTGTTTTGGTTTTTTTCAGTGTGTCATTTAGACACAAAGTGTGATTCAGGATCTCGGAACGCACAACACGTCACACCTGGAAGGGCTACAGGTGCGGAAGACCACGCTGGGTGCCACTCCCGTCAGGTAAGAACAGGAAACCGAGGCTACAGTTTGCAAAAGGTTCATAAAAAGCATCAAAGCATGGATCCATCTGGCCTTGTGTGAACAGTTCAGGCTGCTGGTGATGGTGTAATGATGAGGTAGCTGTACCTAGCTGAGTATTGTTGCTGTCCACATCCTTCTCTTTATCGCCGCGGTGTACCCATTTTCTAATGGCTGCTTCCAGCAGGGTAACACACCAGGTCACAAATCATCTCAAACTGGTTTCTTGAACATAGTGAGTTGACCAACAGAGCACTGAAGGCCAGAGAGGGTCCACAGTATGAGCAGGCTGTACCTAATAAATTGGCCGGTGATTGCGTAAACATAATCACTGCCAAATTTAAATGTAACTTTTTTTTTCCTGACAGATCAGCCTTTATTTTATTTTTACTTATATTTATTGAATGGTTACATTCATTGAACTGTGAAACTGGAGACTGAATAAAATGACAACAAATCCAAACTGCACTGATTTTAAATATCTGGGCCAGTGTCGACATGTTTCAATGGCAATGTTCATTCTTTCATAATCACAAATAATATTCTTACTGGTAGCTGCAAAACCCTTAAAAAAAAAATCTAAGAAATCATGTGACATGCATCAAATCCTGTCAGGCCAACAGAATGGAGCCTCGTTATTGAAAAAAGGCCCATAAAAGACATGAAATCAGCATCATCTAATCATTGGAAATCATCACAGCCGTAACCTTGAGCTGCCATTTGAAGCCATTGTGAAACATCTGCCTCACATCATCTTTCGCCTCAATAACAGTGAACCCTGCTCTTAAAACACCCCTTTGATTGGACCCAAACACCGTTTCCTCACTGCTCCTCTAGCAGGAAAAAAGCTCCCAACAGCTGGAAAGTCAGCACAAACCATTTTTTTACATATTCAAGCCAGCGCTGGGCATAGATTAAGAAGCTGCTGAATTGAGAGAGGTCAGATAATCCTGTTATCTTGGCAGTCTGGAAAAAAACATTTAAGTCAAAAAACATTCAGTCAGAATATTGGAGTGTTTAACCCTGTTCTGATTACTGGCTCCACTGGGAAAAAAACATCTGTACAATGAAATCCATCCACACAGAGAGTGTAAACAGACTTTTTTTTCACTCTGCTCACTCCAAGTTAGACATCGAGGCTCAAACAGCAAGACGGGAATCAGTGAGGATGAGAACTGCTTTCTGACTGCTATTTTTGACCAGTGGAACACTGAGCTGCTTCCAAAGGAATTAGGAGGGTTAGCAGCAGCCAGGTGCTGCTAATCAAATGCACTTGATTAACTGATCATCAGCGTGTGCGTGCACCTCGGTAAGAGCAGAGGTTTAGGCAGTTTGCAGGTCTGGATCATTCGGGTGTGTTAATTTATTTCCACAATCTTCACAGGAAGTGAACGTCCCAGCAAATTCACCCCAACGTCAGACCCCGAGAGCTGCATCTCAGACTCCACGGGCCTCAGTCGGCATGTTCAAGGTTAAAATTCATGACTGTGCAATTAGAGAAAAACTGAACAAGTACAGCTTGTTGGGAAGGGCTGCCAAAATATAGACTTCTGGAACAGGTGAGACCAAAGTGGAGGCGTTAATAATTCAAACTGAAGAATCAAACAAAAATGCTGCATCCCATCATCAATCCCATGATGCTACTGTCACTGCAGGAGAGCAGCCGGCACGCCGGGAACAAAGATTTCCAAAGACATTCTAAACCACAGATGTAGCTCAGCTAAAGTCAGAGTGAGATCATTAGCAATCAGACCGATGGAATAATGGTTAAAACCATTTCTAATTATAGATTTATGACAGTGGACTATAGCCAGAAAAAGGACATACAGGCTCGCACTGAAAACACATTCGGTGATGAAGAAAAAATCAAAACCCCTTCAAATTTATTACGATGAGCCAGCGAACGTGTTCATACAATAATTAAACTTTTCTTTTTTTTTTCCCCCTACAGTTTATAACATGCTGTGGTCTTTACCAGCCGAGCTAAACTGGAATTAAGAAGGAATTTATTGACATCAGAGGAAACCACAGAGTTTACAAATCCACAGCAGGAAGAAACGGGAATATTTAACAGTCTCTATGAACCTCGCGGAAAACGTACAAGAGCCATCGTGTCACAATGAAAGGAAAAAAAATAATAGAAAAAGAACACAAAAATATATCTGTATAAAAGCTGTTTCTTGGCTCATTTAACACGTGTGCTTTCCTAAAATAATCTCTACATAAAATCCCACTCTCATTAAATATTCAATAATCCTACAATCAAACTGTGTACAACTAATAAAGAAGGAAACTGACAGATTTGACCAGCAGTGTCGTTTCCATGCGATCTGGTTCTGCTACAGTTCAGAGTGCGAGTGAGGATTACGGTCGTCTAGCACGACGTGCTCGTCTACATCAACCTCTTCCCCGCTCGGCTCGTCTTCCTCCTCTCTAGGCGCTTGCTGCTGGGCGGAGTCGGGCTCCTGCATGTCCACAACCTTCAAGAAGTCATAGGACTCAACAGCAGGAGGCCAGCTGTCCTCATCCAGCAGACCTACAGGGAAACGATTTAAATTACACTGTAAGACTGTAAGACAAATCCTGTTGTTTCTCAAAGGTGACACGTGGATTTCACAGGAATTTTGATTTGCTGTTTAAAAGCAGATGCATCCGAAGATTTCAAATTAATAGAAAAATAAACAGATTTTTTTATGTTTCAATGAGTCCTTACTAAGAGAACATGACAGTGCAGATTGATGCTTGTCTTACAGGCTGTTGTGTCTGCGGCATTCCAAACACGTGCTGCCGACCGGCAAGTTGCAGAGTGCCGTCTGGTCCAACTTCAGTGCTCATAACATTGCAGAAGGGTGTTTCTCCCGGGGCGTCTTTACTTTTTAAAATTTAATTTATCAGTTCTTATAAATGCCAATAACAGACTGGCAAATAGCTAATATTGGCTGATATGTCAGTATTAAGACCTCTCAGAAGTTCAGGGTGGACTCTCCTATAAAACATGAATTCAGTTTATTTGCCTAATAAATAATATAATTTTTAGTTATAAACAAGTTTTTGATAGAGTTCTAAAATATTTTCTTTTTACTTTTCCAACTTTTACAAAACAATAATCATTTTCACTCCATGACAGCTTCCGGCTTTCTCAGCTGTGCAATCTTTCTGTGGTGGGAATGGTGCTGACCACAGGTATCCATTTAGAAATGTGATCGGAACAGGAAATTGGAATTTCACAGGCTAATTGTTGCATGCTGAACGCCAGCAGCTGCAGACACACAGAGGACGACCTCTTAATTGCAAAGCTCAATCTACGCTCACCCACAGCCTCTGCTTTGGCTGTTGCTTCCTGTGTCATGAGGGATTTTCAATATGTGCTCACAAGTCAGCAAAAAAATCCATCTAGATTGAGCTGAGCGAAAGATCTTGATCTTTGATTCAATCTTGCACGTTTCTGCTCTCGATCCTGCTCCAAAGGCATCCACTAAAGGCCTCTTAGGATTTATGGGACTACACACTCAGCTTTAATCAGTCAGGTTAGATAATATCAAACCCGATGTACATATCCACTCGCTGCCTCTCTGGTTAGTGCGTTTTAGTTACACAGAACAACATATGGGTGTTTCTTTCCTACATTATCTTTGTTCTGCACTCTCCTGCTCACCTGTTGGCAACTCACTCCCATCCTCGACCCTCTGCAGCCAGTGCAGGACAGAGGAGGCCACTATGGGGGTGTTGGGTGGGTACTGGTAAATTTCATCTCTAGAAGGCAAGCGTGTGAGGACTAGTGCAGGAAGAGGGGGCATAGAGCCTAGATATGAGCCCAGGACAGACATACCAGCTGGAGTGCGGCCACTGAAACAAAATATATATTAATTCTCCGATTCTTAAGAAAACATTCAAATAACATCAATAAACATTTTTGAATGTGTGCACAAAGGACGGAGCAGCAGAACCGACAGATAAACGTACAGATGGATCCAGCAGGCCAGGTATCGCTCCATCTTTTCCCCTCCCGACACTACCACTGTTCTCATCTCCTCCACCAGTGCCCGGTTCTGCCTCCGTCCAACCTTATCCTCCTCTTCTCCCACAAAGAGAAGGAGTAGGGCTTTGCCCAGCGAGAGGAAGGAGGGCAGGTTTTCGACAGTGAGCTCAGGCTGTGAACAGAAAAGCACGAAAAGGGGACAAAGAAGTGTTAATCCAAAGATATCACAGCCATCACAGTGCAAAGTAGATACAACACAGGCCACTGAATCCAACGGCGTCTGAAATAAGCGAGAAGATTCGGAGGAGGTTTGGCTTTTGCCCAGTTTCTGCTAATTATCAAAGATTTACACATCATTTCGTTGTGCACCTTGTGTGCACAATGACAATGAGTCGAATCTAACATCTAACATTATCAAAGATTTACACATCACTGATTTTTACTGCAGCTGCAGCATCCTGCTGATGTCATCAAACCTGCTTGCAAAGGTCAGCACAAAGAATGTAAGAAGCAGCTGCCATTTCTCTGAAAGAAGCAAAACAGGGTGCTATAGCAGTGAAGGAAGACTGGAACTTTAAGAGGGTCTGTCAGGTAAATAGGCAGAGGGCCGAAGAGTCAGATTTTCTGAGCAGAACACAGGAGTGCAAGGCCGCGATTGCAAAAAAAGTGCCCATGAGGGTGGAAGGTTCTGCAGGTAATCTGTTAACGGTGTAAACCTATGAAAGCAGATGCAGCAAACTCAGTGTTGATCAGTACAATCTACCAAGACTGCCACAGATTTCCACCACACAGACCTGATTAGAAAGCAAGCAACAAAAAGATGCAAGTGTGCATTTCTAGAAAAAGAAACTGCATGGAAATTCAGCCAAAATACAGACACCTAAAGCAGAATCATCATGTTTTAATTCTGTCAGAAAGTGAAGATGAAGCAAAGGATTTATTCAAAGGAGGAATGCTTTATAACAAACAGCTCCAGGGCACAAACCTAAAATCGCTGTCTAACAGATGACCTGTAGGATATGTAATATAAGAGCACATTATTTAATATCTGATCCTGATTGATCCACAAGATGATGAAGGTACTGTGACTTTGCCACATGTGAAAAATCCACTCATTACTTTGCTCTGTGTGTTTCCAGCATGCATGTCAGGCTGCGTTATTTAAGCTGAAGGAGGTCACTTTTGAACAACAAGGAGTTTCCCCCAAATCCTGAACATCATATTAAAAGACTCAGTTTTCTAAAGCAGTGATTCCCAAAGTGTGGCCAACATCCCCCTGGTGGGCTGTGAAGGTACTGCAGAGCACTGCAAGAAGTCAGTTAGGTACTCCGTTATATCCCAATCAGTCACCACAATGGTTGAAGCTGCGTACTTCATTTGGCACATATTTGTACGCCGGATGTCCTCCCTGATGAAACCCTCCCATTTATCTGGGCTTGGAGCCAGTAAACTAGCTTTTGACCCCCTGAGGCTGAGTTGTGTCTCCTCCTTGGCTTGAACAATTTCACATGTAAATTATCCCTCTCGATCCTGAACTTGTCTTATATCGTATCATTAGCTGGAATAATGACAAAAAGATAGCAGGCAGAGCTGGAGATGCTAACATTTTTGCTGGGAGTGACCACGAGTCCATCAGGGGGCTCAGAGGAGATAGTGCACATACTGGGCAAAGGATGTTAAATATGGAGCTGCTAGAGAGGAGGAAAAGAGGAAGACAGACAATTCAAGGACGCAGTGAAGAAGGACATGCTAGGAATAGGATGAGATGGAAGCAGATGATCTGATGTGGCGTTCCCAGAAAGAAGAATTGGAAAGTAAAGCGGTTGAAGGAGAAACATGTTCAACAAGTAAATCACTAGAACTTCATCAGAAGTTCAAAATGAAGAGAAAGATTTCGTTTTTCATTCGTGTGATTGTGAGAGTGACCAAAGGTTTGTGTGGGCCGCGGAAGTTTTTCACATTTTAAACTAACATTTTATAGTTTTCTTCATTAAATAATGGCACCGTATGCTGTGAACTGCCTGATGCAAACCTTTATACGTCACATGTTGGTTAAAATATTCTCCAAATTTTGTGCAGCAAAAATAAACTCCTACAAACAGTCTGGTGAAGCAATGGTGCTGCAACTTTAGATCACACGTTTCACTACAGGTCACTTTCTCATTAGCATAAAAAACGTTATATTCTGTATATTTTTGACGTGAGGTCAACAGCACAACCACAGAGGACAGCGTGTCATTGACGGGACTTTTGATCCCAACTTCCTTGGAAGTGTTTCCAAAGCAGGAGTCAGACCCCTAACCCAGATTACCACACTTCATCAAGTTTCCCTTTCAGTCCCAGATTTCAACAGTTCAACAAACACTCAAAAGGAGAGCCGAGCTCGAGCTGTTGAGCAACATCTGCACTGATTGTTTCCACGTCCGCGTGTGCATTTTTCCAATCTGAGAAAGCTATAACCAAACCACATGTGAAGCTTATTATCCTATGAACAACTGGCTTTCATCAACTTCCAAGAACTTCCAGCTATTTACTTTCACAAGATTAAAATGAAGACAGACTTCATTATTTAGTCATAATTCCTGATTAGATGATTGCAACAAAACAGTTCAGTCATCAAAATTAAAAGCACTTCGTGATTATGAACACAAAAATGAGAAGAAGACAAATGCACATCCACATACTGGTTTACCATTGGGTGGAGCAGTGCGGCGGTAATGTGGCTGAGCAGCTCTTCAGCTGAGGAGGAGGCAGGCAGTGGAGAAGGATGAGTGTGTGTCCTCCAAGATGGAAACACCAACACTGCGGGAAGGTCTATTGTGCGGTCTGCAGCCCTGCACAGCCACCACGCACACAAACAGAGCACACACACACACACACACACAGACACACACACAGACAGAGCTGAAATCTGAAAGTAATAAATACTTTAAATGGTTAAAGTTATATACTAAAAGTTGGAAGTGCAGCTGAGTTTTTAATAATAGGTGTTTCTTAACCTTTACTGAATGTAACTACACACTGATTAAAGCGTCTTTTCGATGCCACGCCGGATTATCGTGTCTACCTCTTGGATTTCTACCCCTCAAAAACAAACTGTGTATCTGTCCATCTCCTAAAGCCTTAAGTGCCGTTGAAAATCCTACATTTCAAATTTAAGGAGAACAGACAACTCACAAAATCATATTTTGTGCTTTTCAAATCTCTGCTACAGTGTTTTGGGGTTTTTTTTAAGCTCAAGTGAATTACTCAGACACAGTTAAAGATAATTTGACTCAAGAGCCAAACATGAATGAATATAGAGCTCGTACCATTTCTCCGCCAGTTCATCTGTCAGCAGTCCTGTCAGTGCTTCTCCTCTCAGGGACTTTGCTGCTTCAGTAAACGCTGCTAAACCTGCCAACACAGAAACACTTTGAAACAGAGAGTGCAGGGACACTGCAAACGCACCGTCTATTTAAAGCAGCCAAACTGAGGAGAGTCCACACTCTCTTTGTTTATTAATAAAAGGCTAAAAAAAAATAACAATGACCATCCAAAACCTGATCTCATTCCTCTGCGCCATTGAGCCCCATTGTTAGAAACAATGAGCGACACTCAGGTGACACATTTCCACGTTACCATGAACACTTTTGATCCAATCACTCGATTGATGCAGTGGTAACGCTAAGCAAGCAACAACCTCTCGAGTTAAAAATGAAGCCAACATTTAAGGATCAAAAACTGCAGTTCCTCAAACGGTCACTTGAGGTCGTCCCTAAAAGTGCAAAATAAATAAATAAATAAAAATTCTGACTCGTCGCTTCAGAAAACCTCCAAAAACATTTAAAACTCAGCAAACTTTAAAGGACCAAGTTAAACATTGTCCAAAGAAACATTTTGTGTTAAAGGAACTAAATGAAAACAATCACATCTAAATGTTGCTGAAATTATCAGCACTTTGCACCATGTATAATGTTGCAAACATGTCAGATTAGTTTGCAGTTTGGCTAACCTTAGCACCTTTAACATGCTTCAACACAATAATTCACAGACCTAATAGGTGACGTCGCAGTGGCTGCATCCATCTGTTACTGTATATGCAACATCGAGATGGCCAACATCAACAATGAAACGGTGAATCAAAATTTCATGAATGAGAACGAGTACAGACTACAGATGTGTGTTAATCCACAATGACAAAAGGCCTCCATGTTCGTTTTGATTGCAGCTATTAAAGACATCTTCACAACTGGGAACATTTTTAAATGTTTAGCATTAGTAGGGAGGCAAGCATTGCAACAACAACAACAACAACGCACAATTACAGCCTCCTACCTGTTTGTGTTTGCGCCTTAAACAATCCCACAACTTTGTCAGGCTTGTAGCCGGCTAGCTCTGGGTGAGGCACTTCCTGAAGGAATGATTTTATTTCCTCAAGGCTGGACAGAAGCACAGGAGAAGCTGCGCGGCTCCTGCTTACAAAACAAAGTCCACACAAGCGCACACGTCCATGAAAGTAGACCGACATAAGAAAGACGGCACCACAAATTTTTAAAGACCTCAACTTGAATTTCAAGTATACGGGAAAAGACACTACACTGGTTGTTATTTCTGTAGCTTCACCAGTCTTTAGTTTGGCCCTAAAGGCTCAGAAACAGAACTTTGACTGCAGAAAATCTCCTTCCTCAAAACATGACCAGGCATCAGTAAACGCCGCTGGCTCCCAGGCTCCTGCAGAATGAAGAAATATTCATAAAATGTTCCCTGAGATGGATTCACTCCATCTTGCCATTTCAGGGGGTGAACTATGGGCATGAGCAGCACGCAGCAGCACTTTAGCCATGTGAAATTATTTGTAGTTGTTAAACATATATACAGTTACTGACTGACCTAACAAGTGACAAAATCAGAATCTGATGGTTCCTGCTCTCTTATTTTATTTGCACTATTATGACATCGACGTGTTTTCCTTCACTTTGCTGCACTGTTTGCGTTGAAGTTGTTCTCTGGAAGTATTTCATATCCATGGTGAAGTTGTAATGATGCCAACACAAACATCCTGCATGGATGAGTTTGCTTTGCCTTTCCTTGACCCTCTAGTATCAAATATGGATATTTAAGAACTATTTCCTGCAAATGCTGCACCCTTTGGTACATTAGGTGTTTGATTTGTTGTTGATGTGGGATTGGGTTTTAGCTGTGATAAATAAATGATGGGGTAAGAGGTTTGTGTGTTTGTGTATTAATGAATGTCCTCACAACTAAGTCTGGTGTGTCTGGTGTGTCTGTGCCCCCCCCCCCCCCCCCCCCCCCCC
>VUQJ01044557.1:58529-79362 GCA_015108635.1 Andinoacara biseriatus | reverse complement strand
AAAAAAAAAACAAAAAATTTTTTTAATTTTTTTCCCCCCTTTTTTTTTTTTTTGTTCCCCCCCCCCCCCCCCCCCAATGCTTCAATGAAACCTATAAAACATCTGTCAGTTTAGGTCAGACTTAAATCATGAATAAATACTAAAAATGTTTTTTAAAAAATGCTTAAAAAAATAAATACTTGCAAAGGTAATGAGTCTCAGTCTCAGATGCATTCTGTAGCCACCTTGAAACATCTCCGGCAACTTTTTTGGGCTGTTATTTTGAAGCACTGTCTAAATTCACTTTAATTTCAGTGCTCCCTGGGACATAAAAACTGCATGTATACAATACCCAGTCAAATCTGATAAAAAGCACTTAAAGCGTTTGATCACTTTGCCTAAGAATTTAAAAAGCTTTTTCTCTCAGGAGAAATATTCTTCTACAACTCATTTCAGTTTAGGATTCTGTGAGTGCCACTGAGAGCAGATTGTGTACCTAAGTGCAAAAAGCATCACTGCACACTTAAGTACGGCTTCCCAGAGGTGCAGACTTAGTTTGGTTTGTGTGTGAGATGTCTTTGTTCAGAGTATCCACAGCTGTCAACGCATCCAAAAGTTTGGCTGTGTGTATGAATATGACATCCAATTGTGACTGATCCCTCTGCATAAAGGTAAACATGTGCTGGGATGCTTGTCTGCCTGCAAAGAGAGGCTTAATATTGCCTCTGTAATTTTGTTAGCAACAACTATTCCCTGTATGTGAGGATGTGTATGTGTTATTCAGTCAACAATGTGAATTCTTGTGAAAAAAACTTTGCTCATATCTCAGCGTAACTATGCATGTTCTTCATTCAGAGCATTAGTATTTCTTTCAAAGACTCTGTGATGACAGCCTGGAATGTCTCCAGAGGAGCTGGCAGGATGCAACGACTAGTGACTGATCAGCACCACAGTCACTCCACTCACATGGCTCCACATGGCTAATTCTTCTCAGCACTCCTCAAAGTGAAAGTTATTCAAAGTAATTATTCACACGTGTTGTCTTCACTTGACAGGAATCCGCTTCACTTCACTCTGCCATGAGATTTGAGAGTGTCTCCGCTAAAGGTTACTAATGACCTCAAATGCCAGATATGAAACACTGGCATTTGGATGTTCCAAATGGTAACTTTGCATTGATCTGGAGAGGAGCAGGCAAAGCAGTGAAGGTGGTGGTGGTGTCCTATTTTTGAAATAGGACAGCACCCAGTGGCACAGGTCTGAGTGACAGGACAAGTGTTGAGCTGGACCCTCCCCTCCCTCATTTGGAGTAGGCATTCCTCAGTGTAAGCAGACACAGACCCCCTCCCATCATATTTCTCTCTCCTTCTCCCTCTCTCTTTCCTTTGGCTATGGTAGTTGGCTCACACTGATTATGGGTGGGCACACAGAAATGTGTGTGCGCTTGCATGTTTGTGTGTTCAGGTGCGAGTGCGAGCTCAGAGGGAAGTCAGCACCCGGGCAGTAAGGTAGGCAGAGAGCAGGTCAGAGATCTCCAATGGGGCCCTGACTGGGGCCAAAGCACTGAGGGGGGGCCCTCAGATGAATGATAAAAACCTTAGTGGAAAAAAAAATAACCACAAAAAAGAAGGAAAATTTTAACACAGAGAGTAGAACAATGGTTGCAGAGGAAGTGATAATTACATTGTCCGGTGGAGCGCCATGGGGGTTTCGTCTCCAGGGAGGCGTGGAGCATCAGAAACCACTCCAGGTAGCTAAGGTAAGGCGAGTCACTCAGCAGCTTGGACAGAAGCCAGCACGTCACAGTTTGCTAGGAGAACAGCAATCTAACACAAAACCGAGTTAGGTTCAATAGCATCACTAAGCTGAAGGAAAATAGCAACTGAGTTTTATTGTGTACAGATTTAAAGAGCTGTGCACAAAGTTTAAAAGGAACATTGGCAGCGCTGCATGTTGGTTTGGGGCCTGAATATGAGTCATGATCTTGTTTAGGAGCTTCTTTTATGCAGAGATGTACTGATGATTCATTGGGTGAACTTTAAACTGCAAGTACAGCTAGCTGGGAATGTTGGGTGACCCAGCATGTGTTCCACTGACTGCTTTGCCTGTTAAGTTCAGAATTATAGTAAATTAGAGTGACACTAACCGAGAAATCAAGTGACAATTGCTGAAAATGTTTTTTTCACTGTTGCTCTGAGCAGTGACACGTAATGGTGACCATAATTCTTAATACTTTTCACCACTGAACTACAGCATCATTTCACCTGGTCATGTTCAACCATTCATCTGGATGTTGTTGTAAATAGTGAAAAACACAGGAGGAAGCAACAAATGATTTTGTGAAATCACTGTGGTTTAGGCCACATTCAAACCACACTGATGTCTGTGATGTAAAAAATAAAATAAAATAAAAATACTTTGTTTTTTGCTTTGTGAGAATTACAGACTACTCTTACATTCATGTTTCCTTGAGAAAAATAAAATATGCCACTGAAGGTAGAGGAAATATTTAACCCTTGAATTCTCACATAGAGCCTCTCAGCTCGTTTTACTCTCCAAAAGCAAATTCTTTATTTTGGTACTCGCACTTGGCAGAAACGAAGCAGCCCAAATTTCAGTCTTGATCTTCAATTTGGAATTTAAAGCATGGCATGATATCTGAAGGGGAACGTATGCTGGATAAAAGGATTAATTAGGATTCCAAGTATATTAAAAAAGTAGCTCCACTGATGTAACGCTGAACAAAGACACTCAGATAAGGTAAAGTTCTGAGTTTTATTTTCTCACTCAGTAATTATCTATGCTAGTTTTAAATCAGCTCCATGTCTTCTTGATCTTTGAATCAAAAATGTTTTTTTCACGAACAAATTTGTGGTGCTCGAGTAAAATTGGTCTAATCTTTTGTTTTTTTAAATTAAGTTTTTACACATAATAGTTCAGGCTTTTGTACACCTGTATACACGTGAATGCATATTCACATAATATTTAAAAAAAAAAAAAAACAGGCACATCCACACATACTTTCCATAATTGTTGACTGAGCAGAAGTACTTTTGAAGGTGGCTATTTATAGTTGAGAAGCATCAGGTCTCTAGGTCAGCCAAGGTGTGTGTTTCAGCTCAGTACTCAAAAATTAGCCTCATTGACTATTTCTGAACATGCAGTAATCATCTTGCCGCTAGAGGAATGTTCAGTTCCTTGCAGGTTCACGTGAAAAGGACTTCCTGACTGTTTAAAATCTGGATCTGGAGTGTCTTCTTCTTCTTCTCTTATATTTAAACCCTCCATATTACATCCTTTTTCTCACATTCCCCCCAAATTTCAATTTTTTGAAAACAATTGTTCTAGTTCTCCAACAACTGTGCAATTAATCTGAGGCTATGACCGTATTAAAAAAAACACTTTGTTCAAACAATATTCATTATCTAAATAAAGTTTTGGTAATTTTTTCACTAGTAATCCTGCATTGTTGACTCATGAAGTATAATATGTAGACAAGCTGGCCACAGGACACCAAGTCACCTTTACGAAGGTGGACAGCTACTTCTGTCTGACCATCTGACAGTGCGCTCCTTCACCCCTGAGAGGAGGAAGCTGTAATCTTGTCAGGTCTCACACTATATCATCCCTAACAGGTGGAGCAGTGTGGGGCTCCACTCAAAAGAGCTGGTGTGTCAGTGCTGTGTCTGTGCCTTTGAGCCAGCATGCGCATGCTTGTATGTTTATTTATAAGACTTTAAGTGTATTTTTGTACCTGTCCATGTGGTGAATGTGTGCGAGCATGTAAGGCTATTATAACTGTTATGATTTGTGGCCACAAAGTGACTGAGTGAATGAATAACTGACATCCTGTGCCACAAGCAAGCAGAGGCCACTTTGAAAGGCTTAGCTAAATGAGGACATGGGATTTCATTACAGACAGCCTAGAATAGCTGGAAAGAAAACTAATTAAGCCAACCAAAGCGATGCTTCCTCATCTATGAATTCTAATATGAAAAATTAATTTAATATATGCCTTCATAGAGTGTAATCAACACTGCACTCTTGTTTTCAAAAACACTGACATCTTCAGGCCTTGGATTTAAAATACGACATGTCGACATAGCTCGCACAGACCTGAGGCAATTTAGAGTGGGCAAAACGCCACAGCCCTGACAGACCTCAGGCACAAATAGCAAAGCACCAAATGAAGATGGCTGCTGGCTGGCATTTCCTTGTTAAAGTGTGTATGAGAGCGCCACTCGAGCTGTAATATGTGGCCTATGTCTGCAGCAAGATCGAGCTGTCAGGACAAAATCTGTTCTCTGTCTCTGTCGGTGACTATCATGAACCAAGACAAGACAGCAGCATAGCTCTGTTGGGTTTTTAATTTTCTATTCTGGCATTACAAAAGCTGAACATGGAAATATTATTAAGACTCTGTGCTATATATCATGAACAGGTCTTCAAAGTAAAGTTGCATGTGTGAGATTTAGCCTCAAGTTATATTTGATTTGATAAAAATCCTCGAACAATAAAAAGCAAATATGACATCATCTGCCAGGATATGAACAGCTGCACACCTTGAATATTTAATTACTAGGCTACAGTAAAGGGATTTGTTTTTGGCAGTATGAAATCACTATTAATTTAAAACAGAAAAATGGCATATACTTTAATTTAATAGTCATCTCTTTAATATTAAAGACTTCTGCTCTCAAGGCCGAATAAGAGAGCCCTGGATGTTTCTCCTGAGAGGTTATTGGGGACTACCAAATGACTGAAGGGATATTTCTTCTCACAACTCTTAAAAAATCTCAGCAACTGTACAATATTTTCAGATTTTCAGTGATTTTCTTGTTTTCCCTCATATGCAGGTGCGTAAACGAAGCAAGGCATGCAGGGCTGGGCTGCGGGAGGCTGATGAGCTGGTGTCCATCAACGAGCAGCCATGTGCAGCACTCTCCCATGCCCAGGCCATGAACCTCATCGACAGCTCCTCTGGGATATTACACATCAGGGTCAGAAGGTCAGAAGAACAAAAGAAACACACGAGCAAACCGTTATAATGGATAGAGAAAAGTATCTAATGTGCAGACTTGATACTTGTTGCTCTGTATTCAAAATGATTCAAAAAACATCAAGACACATTAAATCAAAATTTACAAAATTAAACTATAATATCACATTCAGTGATCCTCACTGGAATTAATATTATTTTGAACTCTCTACTTGTTTTCAGGGCACCTGCTGCTTTTCAGTCTGTGGTGCTTGTGACTCGAGCCCCATCACCCCGAATAGACAAAGAGTACCGGGCTGCTCTGCGAGCTATGTCACCAAACCACCCTCACCATGCACCTGTCCGTGAGGTCCACCGTAGCCGCTCCACCCTAACCAGCGGCTTGACATCTCCACCTGGGAGTGAGGCTTACTATGGCGAGACTGACAGTGATGCAGATGTGGCGGGTTACGAGAGACAGCGCAGGCAGAAACGCAGAAGCCCCAGCAACTCCAATCCTGGGAAACCCACAGGACGAACTTCTCCTGAAGGTGGGGAGACATCAGAGATGAGTGGCTATGACAGCGCTCCAGACGCACACGTTTACCCCTGTTTGTTGGATGGCCATGGTGGAGAAGGAAATGGAGGAGGAGGGCTGCCAGGGGTGGCCAGAAGGGAAGTGATTTACCAACCTCCTGGTTCAGGAATGTGGTCCTCCCAGACATCAACAGAGACATCCTCCATCATATCCTCAGCAGATGACCAAGGGCCACGGGATGCAGGGCAAGAGGAGGATAGTGGCTTTCTAGAGCCTGCCAATGTGCCACTGGTATCCCCTGAGAGGGCAAAGGAGGCACTGATGCTTGGCTCCCGTGACCAGCTTGTGCCCATGGTGGGTCCTTTAAAGAAACCCATTGATGATGAGCTTACAACAACCTACATGGAAAAGGCCAAGCAAGCCAGTAAGTAGCTGGAGAAGACCACTGGAATGGACTTATACCTCACATGTAATCTGTACACATTCCTGATAAAGACCTGTAGTGGGATCAGGAGTTAAATAAATATGCTATTATAATTTTAGGTCTCACAGCAGGTATAGATACCTCATATTTTAAACTTTTTCTTAAGACGGCTTTCTCGATACTGTTCTTTTTAATTATGTGATTATCCATATTATTTGTCTATGCATTATTTATATGTTTCATCTGCTGCTAAGCACAGAAATACATCATAGAAGTGAAGAGCAGCCCATCTTCTCTATACCTAGGAAAAGAAGTTCTCATTGTAAAAATATGGATTTCTATGGCAGTGTAACAGGTATTTGCAGAAGGTTTAATATAAGGGTTAAAGTGCCGCAACTTCAACACCAAACTGAAAATACACCAAACTACTAAAAAAAAGAAGTGTCTGATTATTGTGCCCAAATATGCCCGAATCCAGTGTGATGTGTGAGAATCAGCACAACAAGTCATCTACAGTATAGGTATTCTTTCAACCCCAGCAATCAATCTCAGCACTGACCTGCATCTGGAGCTACTTTTAGGTATCAAGTGGCAAAGCAAGGATAATTTCCCTTTCTGCTCTCTTCCTCTTTTCTCTTTTTTCACTTTATTTCACATCCTTTCACAGAACAATGAAGTGTGATTTGTTCTGTAGCCCTCATAGGTTGGGTCTTACTATAATAACAGATGCGTTTTTATGCTTTTCAAAATGCACCGACTCAGAGTGATGGGGTTCCATTAACTTGGAAGATGGTATGTCAAAAGCATAAAAGAGAAAATGGAATTTCCACTAATCTGCAGCCTGATCAACTATTTATGTCTTAATATTTCAAAAGTTTTGAAGGAAGGTTAAAATTTTTTGAGAATATAGCGATGAAAGTGCTGAAACTGACAAAGCATTCTTTCCTACATTTTGTCATCCTGTCCATCACCCATAATTGATTCTTGAAATTCCCCCTTGCCATCATGAACATTCTAATGTCCTACTTAAGAACTATGATGAAGACAAATTAAAATCCCCCATCACGTGGCATTTCATACAAGGGTAACAGAATTAGGTTCCCTAAGATAATCTGTTTAATACCATAACAAGTTAAAGGATCTGTTGTGGCTGCTCTTTGAAGTTCTCCTTCCAGTCACCTATGACATGAAACTTTCCATTAGCTTGCAAATACTTTCATTAAACTTAGATTTCAAAGTACATGACCCTAATAAGGTGCAAATTTATCCTTCACCCTAGCTAATGTGATAAGCTCAAGGGTTGCGTGGAATTTTCCCGGAAGTGCTACTGTGGCAAGTTAACTGATGGGTGCCTGTTGAAGACATGGCAGTCAGGACAGGCTTAGAAGCTAATGCCAGAGTTAGTTCTTTCAAAGATTAAATCTTTTCTTTTGAAATACTGACCCTTAGATTTAATGTAGATTATGCAACCATGCAACAACTTTTAATAGCTATGACTTTCATATCCTGCAGAACTGAACAGAGGGGATACACTGCAAGACAAGCAAGTAAAGGAAGCTAAAAGCAAGTGTCGAACAATTGCCTCTCTACTGACAGATGCTCCTAACCCTCACTCAAAAGGGGTGCTAATGTTCAAGAAGAGAAGGCAGCGCTCCAAGAAGTACACCCTCACTAGCTTTGGTAGTGTTGATGAGGACAGGTGTCAGGACTCACAGGAGGAGGAGGATGGGGTACTTCCTGGCAGTGAATCTGAGATTGATGAGGATGGCTTTTCATCACTTCCTGACCCAACTTGGGACAGTGACTATCTGGATATGCTGGAAAAGAGGGCAACAGCAGGCACTGAAGGTCGTGGAGATGGAGCAGAGGATGCTCCGAGTCCAGGTTTGAGTGACACTGCGGGCAAGGGTGCCCAGTTGTTTGAACAGCAGAGAAAAAGGGTTGCAGAGCATGCCAAGAAAACAGAGGCAGCAAAACCTCAGGTACCTCCACAATCCCAAGTCCATGAGGAGTCTCTGATGCCGCAGATGTATCAGTCACAACAAGAAATACAACCACAAGTGCAAACAAACTTACAGGCTCAGCACATAATGCCACCTGGACCGACACGCACACAACCAATGTTATCTCCAGGTCCAATTGCTGTTGCAGCCCATGGAATGACAAATGGGGACCTATCCTGCTCTGCAGTCAGCACAGCAAACATGGAGGCATCACTTCCACCTGTGGCACCCAAACCAGCCACAGTCTCAGTGACCGTTCTGACCAGTCTTGCTCAACCGGCCGAAACACCATTACCAGAACTACCTGTGAGTAATGTTCTCAACAGGACTGCACGTCCTTTTACACCAGGCTTCATCAGCATTCGAGCTGCAACTGCTCCTGTAACGTTCCGGCCACCTGTCACAAAGACAGCCCAGCGTCCTGTCTCAGCAGCTGTTGTGCCACCACCATTTTCCACTGCATCTGAAATAGATGTTAGTACCACAGCAGGAACTTCACAGCTACAGCCTGTTCATTCGTCAGTGCTCTCCCCACAATCCTCCATACCTCAAGGTTCCTTGGCCCTGACACCAGAGGCTCCTGTTACCTATCACCTTCCATCACTTTCTACCTGTGTACAGACAATGCAGTCAATGCCAACAATAACTACCGTTCATCAGAATTCATTTCCAACTGTGACTTCAGTGCCTGTTCAGTCAGTACCACCAGCAGCACAAGTACCAGTGGTTCCCGCCCCTGGTCCTCCTGCATCTCAAATTCCTGTCTCAGTAGACCAAGTTATCCCAGTGTCTCCACTTCAAACACCAGCTGCTCAGCCACCACTGCAATCTTCCATGGCACCTTTAGCTCAGGTGTCAGTGGTATCCAAGTCTGAAACTGTAGCTCCAACCCCGGTTTCTGTTCCTGTTTCAACAAATCGCACAGGAATCTTGCTTGATGCTCGAAGACGTAGTGGCAAACTCAAACCTATGTTCAATGTGCCAGATGTTAAAAAGCACTCCCCCAATCCTGAACTGTTGTCTATGGTGCAGAATCTGGATGACAGATCCAGCCGACATAAATATGGCCAACCACCCATTGAGAATATCTATGATGATGCTGAGGAAGAAATGGGTGATGACACTGGCATAGGGAAGGTGCCTCCCCCAGTGGCACCCAAACCCCGGGTTGTCCATGAAGTGCCACAGATTCTTCAAGCAGGAGGTAAGGGGGCCCAACTGTTTGCCAAAAGGCAGAGCCGCATGGGTATGTATGTCGTGGATGCTCCACCTGAGCCTCCTTACCAGAAGGAAGGGGCAATGCACAGTTCAGCACAACCCTTTGGTTCTTCCCTCAATCCTTCACTTCCCTCTCAATGGAAATACTCCCCTAATGTCCGTGCACCTCCGCCCATTGGGTACAACCCTCTCTTGGGCCCATCTATCCCTACTGGGCCTCAGAGAGATACAAACAAGCCAGACAACAGGGGTAGAGGATGCTCTCCAAGAGAGGGCATCAAAGCACTGGATTTCATGAGAAGGCAGCCATATCAGCTCAACTCTGCCATGTTCAACTATGGGGGCAGCGCTGCTAATCTATCAGCCATGCCCTCTTACCAGGCCCAACAGCGTGATTACACAACACCAATGGTGGGAAGCTCCTTGACCTCACCAAGGCAGATCCCCTTCAAAACAGCCCGTGTTTATGAGATCAAACGATTTTCCACACCCACACCTATGTCAGGTCCGTCTCTGGCTCCCAAAGTCATTGCACCTCGCTCGGCCACTTCACTTGGAGAACGTTTGACTCATTCCAGCATGACCTCCCCACCTCCTGAAACTTTCACTCCAATTTCAGCCCCTGTCTTGACAACAACACCAGACAGTGCACCAATCCCAGCTTCACCTCCGTCCCAACCAGCTGGACCACCTAGCCTTCCAAAATTTTCTGCCACTCCTATTCCAAACCCAGTGCCCCCTGCAGTCCCTACACCTTATGCACCAGTGTCATATACCACTGGGCTCCAGTCAGCCAAACAGTTCCAGAGTGCTCCTGAGCTCACCATCCTTGCCTCTCTGCCCCCACTCAAGTCCAACCCAATACAGGCACCCAAACCACGCTTTGTGGCCACCAAGGGAGGTGTCCAGCCCCGTGTGTGGAGGCCAGGGGCAATCTGAACAGAAATGACACAGTCACTACCATGCTTGGACATCTTCATGAAATGACTAGTCAATTATGGACAGAAATCATTTCTGTCAATTGCGTTAATTGATTTATAGAAAGAAAAAATGAGTTTAAAGATGTTGTTTTATGCTATGGAAAACTTTGACAGGCAAAGATCCAGAATCAGCCGCAAAAATTTGCTGAAGTTGAAATCCCAAGACAAGTGAGATAAATTTGATGACAAAATGCTGCTTATAACATTTATTTTGCTGCTAAAATATTTAATGAGTGACGCTAGTTATAGGCTACCACCATATACTGTATACTGTAGCTCACCATATGCCTGTCCTGGATGAGGTTTGTGTAAGGCTTCTGGAGATCTCTTCTACTAATTTAGCAGATAACCCATCTAAACAGAGCCATTACTGAATTATTCTTTGAAACTTGAAATGTCTGAAAAATAAATAGGTGCCATTTTGATTATAGCTCAAAACAAAATGTATGTTGTGTGTTGATTGGAAGAAGTTATAACATGTAATTTACAGTACTCGTTCTACTCAGTAATGTACACAGTATTTTCTTTTACCCACTAAAAAAAACAAAAACATGGTGACCTACTCTTTTTATCTGCATGTTTAAGTGATGCATGACTGTCTGAAAATTGCAAAATGTTTTGAACACCTCAGCTCACTGGGGATTTATAAGCGAAGACAAAGTTTGCTAATGCAATGTGTTAGTCAAATACCTATGCTCACTATAGCTAGAGACAAATAAATAAATAGACAAATCTTTTTAACCCAGGCCACATACAACAGGTGCCTGGGCTGTCACTAAATGAACACTTGTCACTGGATATCACTGCTTCTATTTGCCACGCGCACCAGAGCCTCCTTAGCATCAGTGTGAACTTTGCAGATATATGTAAATTCATAACTTTTGTTGAACAAATAACACAGATGAAGATTTTATTTTGTAAAGGTTTGAGCTCTTCTGAGGGAATGAAGGGGGAAGTAGATAGATAGAGAAGCACTGGCATTTGTGAAAGGGTTCAAGGAAAGAGAGTGGCTGTGGAAAGAGGATATGGGTCATATATTTAGGAAAAATGGAGTCACGGTGGAGTCACAATCAAAGACTTCTGTTAGATAGTTTGATATCCCACAGCCTCTAGAAATTAAAGTAAAATGACCAGGGAAGTTTGAGCCATGACGTTTGTTGGGCAGACGCACAGAGGTTTAGCTGGTGTGTTTTAAATAACAATGACTGCTGTTAAAAAAGTAAGGACAAATGTGTTGAATGGATATGTATTTTCATAGAGTGGATATGTTACTGGAATAAGTAAGAAACACAGAAAGACAGTTGTGTTCATTTGTGGTATTCTTGGGAGATATTTTTTCTTTTTTTTTTACCCTTTTTAAAATACAGTTTCTCTTAACGCTTGTTCTTGTTTTCATTATGTTTTAACCGCAGAAAAATAGATCTTGGATATAGATAAGCTGAGGTGCACAATGTGATATATAAGTTTCTGAAAGTATATGGATTAAATAATGAGTGTGATAAATGTTTGTTATTAAGTAGAAGTTTATACTGACAGATGAAAAGCTATTTTTAGAGGAATAAAATTAGACTTAAAGGCTCTTCAGTTGTCTGATATGTCTGATTTTATACTGCCCTCTGTTGGTTGGTCTATTGATATATGGCAAAACACATGCAAAAATACTATCTGTAATTGAGCAATGCAATAAATGTACCTGTATATTAGTTTAATATTAAAAAAACACACATAGCAAGTACCAAATAATACATTTCTATTACATAATAATTAAACCATATTTCAACACAAGGACGCTTGATTCTGGAAAGATTAGTGAGTACCTCCAGCCGGACCCCCTCAGAATCAGCTAATTTTTCTTTGTTCAATAACTTTTAAATATTTAATAAAGCCATACAAAATTCTACCTTTATTCTAGTCATATTTTATGAGTTACAGGCCCTTAAGGTTCCTAGATAGGGGTCAAAATTTGCTCTTTTTGTCCAGCATTTTTAAAACCTTGGAGCTTCTTGCAGTGGAGCTAGCCACATGAATTTTGTAGGGCGGAAAACACGTTTAGGCTTTGTCAAAAACAGCAACTAAATCAAATGTACAGACACCCCAAATATCACAATCTAAATTCTAAAATTTTTGCTCAGAACAATTTTTCTCTATAACTTCCAGCATCAGTATTATGGGATATATCATAGTTTCAGTAGCAAAATGCCTCCAATATAATGTCTATGAAGTGGAGTAACAGAAACACGCATTGAAACCATGAATGTTTCATCCTTTACCTAACAATTCACAGGAGAAAATTTCTAAAATTACATTATGGGATACACTTTCAAGGGTCATATCATCATGTTGGATAGATAGCTAGTCAGTACATGTTATAGTATATGCAACAGGTCCTGTTTAAATCTTCATTTTGATACTAGGCTTTTAGTCATGATCCATCTTAGGTATTTTGTAACAGTCATTTTCAATGCAAATGTTAGTTGTTTGAGAATGAGTTAGCTTCTGTTTTATAAGTGCTAAAATTTTGAAGAGTTATAGAATTTATCAGCTCTGTAGCTGTGATCGGTTGATTAGTGCTGGTTGCAACTCTTTGCATGCCTTACTCTTCAATTAAGTCTGCATGAGTGGGTTACATTTTTTTCAGTTATTAAAATAAAAAAAGTGCATGAACATTTGAAACAATGAAGAAATACTCGTTGTTTAGTGCTTAATATTTTCATTTCCAAACCCACAAAATCTGTGTTTCTGAATCTGGCACTCAAAATTTATATATGTAGGTACATTTTGAGTTTAAAGTAATAATACGTTACATATAAAGTTAAATTATGTGTTAATTTATTTTCTTGCCTACTGTACATGAAAACCTGCCACTGAGTGGTGCTGTGGCACTGCAGTGTGCACTGAGCATTTTGTTGCCAACCCCCCACACTCATGGGGGTGGGGACTATATATAGGGCTGCTAATACTCCAAACATAATACTATTTATTTATAATGAAAATGACATTTTGCCAGGTCACTACTGTAATTAAGAATTACTTTCTACTTAAAAAAGATCTATTAAAAAAAGGCCTCTAGCTTGTGGAACGTTTCTATTTCAAGATGTGTGGAAAGCTTCCTGTGGAGTCGTTTCCACTGGACTGATGTACTGGTAATAGAACAACTGCAGTATATCTTAGTGCCTTCCTTTTTTGCTTAATCTTTATATTTAGTTGACATTTCATTTGTCACAGAATTAATTGCCATTTAGATCTTTTAGAGCAGGGGTATGGATATTTCTAAGTTTCAAATTTCAAACATTGACAGGTGTCCAGGAAATGTGTGAAAAATCAAATAAAGATTTTAAAAAGTGTGACTGGTTTTATCTAAATTTAATGCCTCAGATGGTCAGAAGCAATACTGAAAGCACGTCACATATTATGAGCACTTCTGTGCAGTGATCATTTTGCAGAAGATAGATAACTTTCTGAGATGCGTCTAACATTAATCTCTGGCTCTCTTCCACAGCATGTCTTTTGCCCTGTCTCGCTCCCTCCCTGAGCCTGGTTGTGCTGGAGGTTTCTTCCTGTTAAAAGGGAGTTTTTCCTTCCCACTGTTGCCAAGTGCTTGCTCATTGGGGGTCAATTCGACTGTTGGGTTTTCTCTGTAATTATTGTAGGGTCTTTACTTTGCAATATAAAGCATCTTGAGGTAACTGTTGGTTGTGATTTGTTGTTATATAAATATAGAAAAAAATCTAATTGAAATTTTTAATTGAATTGATATTTAAAAATGAAGTATCTATGTTGTGTCAATATTGCACTTGTGATCATGCTTTTAATTATTGTATAATTGTTTTTTTGGCACTTTTTTTTACAGTTATTTTTACAAACTCTTGCCACCTCCAGACACTTGTACGTGTATATCGGGTTTTAATTATTTGTCAAATAAGAAAACAATAAAGATAGCTCTAGATCAAGTTTACTGGTAACAATGTCCATTTCTTTTATATTCTTTATTCCCAAGTGGGTGCTATAGGAGTCTGTGCAGTCCTATGAAAAAATAAGTACACATTACTGATTTTACAGGAATTAAGAGTAGCAACCAGGTGCTGATAATCAAACACACGTGATCAATTGATCATCAGCAAGTGTGACCATCCTTATAAAAAAGACGAAGCTTTGGCAGTCTGCTGGACTGGAGCATTCAGGTTAGTCACAGTCTTGGATATCCCAGCAAATTCAACTTAAGTTCAGAAGAAAAAAAAACAAAGCCCAAGAAGTACATCTAAGACTCTGTATTAAAAAGAACATGGCAGCACAGCTTGGGTTTACAAAGTTGCCTCTCCAAAGTGGAGATGTTAGGCCATGATGTACACTACCACTGTGGTGAAACCCAAACAGCATATCACCAGAAATGCCTCATACCAACTGTCGAGCATGGTGGTGATGACCGGGGCTTCTTTTGCATGCACAGAACCTGGGCACCTTGCAGTCACTGAGCTGTGCATAAACGAACAACAGCAAACCTCAATGAACTGAGGCAACATTGTAAAGAGGAGCAGACCAAAAGTCCTCCACAACAATGTGAGAGAAAAACAATTACTTGAACTTATTGCTGTTAAAATTGGTTCTGCAAGCTAATGAATAATGGGATGTCCTGTGAAAACCTTGTTTTCCACATGACTATGTGCTACTGTTGCACCTTTTGTCCACGCTCTCACATAGTTTTTATTTCGACCTGTCTGTTGTATTGTGGTCTGTCTGTGCTCTTGTTTTCTCATCCTTGCTTCCAGTTAAATCTACAAGTTGGAAGGTCAGTGGTTCAATACCCGATTCAATGACCTGCTGCTCCAGTCTGCATGTCTAAACCCCAAATTACCCAATGCATCCTTTAGTGCTTGAGTATGTTTGTGAGAGGTGAATGGAGCTAAAATATATACAGTATGTATATATATACTGTAGGTACAAGTCCATTTACAGTAGAATAAATTTTCTTCACTAGGTATTGTCCTTTGGATGCTCTCCACTATATTTTCATGTGTTTGCACAAAATCTTTCAGATATCTGATAGCTCATTCTCCTCATGTCCGTCACTTTCAGTGCTTTGGGGAAACTGGAAATGTGACAGTCTAGTGTCAGCTTAGAGGATGGTAAGGAAGAAAGGAGCCAACTATCAATCTGAAATACAAACTGACATGACCTTAATATATACACATACTTAATCTTCAGCTTGCACTGTGCATTTATGTTTTCATTTTCTCTCCTGTCTCTCTGCATACCCCAAACACACCCCAGAGTCCTCTGAGGTTATCTTATAGTTGAGTTCTGTCCCCCCTCGCTCTTTGCTACTAAATATAGCCTTCTGAGCCATCTGTGAGAATGATTTTGTTCCCTTAATATCACCATCAGCACTTTCAGCTGGCCAACAGAGAGTTCTTCCCTGGCCTTAATGCACCCCCACCCCCCATCTTGACACCAACACCCACACCCCCAGCCCCCTGAAAGATCTGCTATCTGAGTGTTGGTTGGGTTTTGCACTTCCCGGGACCTGGGTCCAGGCAAACGTAGGGTCAGAGGCACTGAGGGATTTGTAAACTTGTGATCGAGATCACCAAGATCGGTTCCTGGGTCTCCTCTTCGCTGTTTGGTATTTATAGGTCTGTCTCTCCTTCCAGGATTACAACAAAAACCCGGTGAGTGGATCTGCATCCCATAAATCACTGTGTTTTGGAAACTGCAAAAAATGGTGAGAGGCATTTACAATGTGCAATGTGGTCCCAGTCATATTTCTGTACATTTGCAGCGGATCTTAAGGAGAAACTGATGGAAGCCCTCAACAGCTCAATAAACAAAAATGTATTAATTAGCACTTTAATTCCACCCAAGAAAGAATTAGGGATAACCATGAAAGTCCCTTTGCTGCTTTTAAAATGTCATGTCATTTCTTAAAATTACCAAAAGAATGGGTGAATGTGCTGATCATCTCTCTTTGTGGGTGTTGCAGAGATTTTATATGGTGTTGCTGAACCAAGAGGGGTTGATAGGTCTGAGAACAGTTGTCCCTCAGCTTTGAATTATTTAAGGGAATCAAACGACATCTTCCTTGTTAACATCAATAACTATTCAAGTTTACACACGTTTTGAGAAAAGGCCAAAATATATAGATTCTGTGGAGGTGCATATTGTGTTCTTAATGGTTGTGTCGAGCCCATTTGATAGTCCAATGACGCCATTGCATGTCGCTAAAATGTCTTGGCTGGAAATGGCTTTTAAAAATAGCTGCAGTGGGTTCAGTTACAGCCCGTAGATGTGATGTGATGTTTTGCCACTTGACTGGGCCTTAAAGAAACTGCTGAGAGCTGAGGGTGTTGATATCTGGTTAGAAAGACAAAAAAAATTAAGCAACACACACATTTAATTACATGCAAACCAGATGCCACACAAGGGACATTTTGGCCTACGAGATAGGTATTTATCTCACTTTGCCCACCTTTATGATTTTGTGCATAAAGGTGGGGGATGTGATCATATAATATGAACAATTCCATAAATTTTATAATCCTGAGACTTTTACTTTGCAGCACAATAGCACCAGAATTCATAGATCAATAACTTCTGTCTCAACCAACACGTGTCTGTTTACGTTGACGCAGTCTGTGTACAGATCTTGTGTCTCCAAACAAAACTGAAACATATATTGAGCTATATGTTTCCTTCAGGGCAGACTTCTATTTCACTAGAGAATGTAAAGAATCTGACATCTCGCTTGAACTTGAAAAATGAGGAGGGCTCTTGCTGTCAGTCTGACTGATACATTCAGGTCCTGGGGATTCACTTTCCGGGGTTGATGGTGGCGGTAAGGTGTTGATGGTGGAGTGTTATCTTGTAAATATGGTGCAAATCAATGTTAAAATTGAAACAAATACATCCCTTTCAGTGTATTTTTAAACTTGAGTGTCATACTATTGTTTATTATTCCTTTGAATACAAATGTATGGTGTGAAATAGAATATTATAATTGAGGATATCAACCACTTTTCTCTCTTCTTTGGTTTATCTTATTTTATTTGTTTTTTTGCTTTCAGTTTTATTTCAAACTAAACATCCCAAATTTTTTAATTCCTTTCATGATATTGTTTTTTTCTGGAGAAGCTTTGGCATTACTTAACTCTTGAGTATGAAGCTTTCACCTTTACTACTTTCACCTTTCACTTTTACTTTTAGCTTTACTTCTTCACTTGTTCTATATTTTTTAAAGCCTGAACTAATGTTCTATGTTCTCTCCTGGCCCTCCAGTCATGCCTCTGGGAACACCTGCTCCTCTAACCAAGCGGAAAAAGCCCTCCAAGATCATAACTGACCTATCACATATCGCTCAGGATGGTAAGGCTGATATAAAATGACGTGACTATGAAACCAAATTACCACTGCTCAGAACAGCTCTTTCATATAAACACAACATGCAGAAGTAGATGGATGATAGGTAGTAGAACAAGTTGTTGGGGTACAAATATTAGAGAGCAAGCTGTGATATTATCTGCAGTACAGTTAAAACAAAACATCTACAAAATCCTTTGACAAAGTCTCACCTTATGACATAACTCCAGGTTGAGTTTGTAGTTTTTGGCTTTTTCATTTAGTTATTAGATTTTTTTTTATGTTATGAAACTCTTTTACCCCATTTACCACCAATACATATGAAAAATATGTCATGACAAATTTATACTTAATTAGTTTAATAATGACTTTTACTTCAGAGAAAACACACACATTTACAGTCATGTGAAAAAGAAAGTAACCCCTTACTGTTTCTATAGGAATCAAGACAGTAAGTAGCAGCCAGGTGTTGATAATCAAATACACTTGATTAACTAATGATCAGCAAGTTTGACCACCTCTATAAAAACAGACATTGTGGCAGTTTTCTGGTCTCGAGCATTCACATGCATGTTAACACGAAATTCAACGTGAGGTCAGAACGAACAACGTGCAACGAGAAATTGCAAAAAGTCACATCTCTGACTGCACAGGCCTCAGTTAGACTGTTAAATGTCTGTGTGCATATCAGCACAAACACCTCATACTAACTGTCAAGCACGGTGGTGGATGGGTGATGATTTGGGCTTGTTTTGCAGCCACAGGATCTGGTCAACTTGCAGTCACTGAGTCCACCATGAACTGCTCTGTATACCAAAGTATTCTAGAGTCAAATGTGAGGCCATCTGTCCAACATCTAAAACTTGGCCAAAACTGGGTAATGCAACAGAAGAATGATCCCAAGCTCACCAGATAATCGACAACAGAACGACCGAAAAATAAAAGAATCAAGGTGTTGCAATGGACCAGTCAAAGACCAGACCTCAACCTGATTAAAGTGCTCTGGCAGGACCTTGAGAAAGCTTGCCATCAAACCTCAATCAACTGAAGCAACATTGTGAAGAAGAATGGGCCAAAATTCCTCCACAAAGATGTGAGAAACTGATAAAGCCATACAAAAAACAATTACTTAAAGTTATTACTATTAAAGGTAGTTCTACAAGCCATTGGGTATGGGATGTACTTAGTTTTTCACAGCACTGCACAGAGTCCTGTGAAAACTTTCTTTTTCACATGACCACGTGCCGCTATTGCATGTCATTAACTTTTGTCCAGTCTTATATACAGTAGCAGTCATTTTATAGCACTTTATATTGTAAGGTAAAAGCTAAGTTGTAGCTTTTTCATAGTCATAAGAGTAATAACTGAATGAGTTTTTTTTTAGAATATTTTTTTGTGATTTATTTTGTAGTTATCTCACACTGATATGTTTGCACGAAACACAAAAAGCATCTTTGTTTATCAAGACCATTTTTGACAATTATGATTAAAAGCATTAGCATCTGAGCTGCCTTGTCAATTTACTTTACTAAAAAAGATTACCATTCTTCAAGTAAAACCCTCTTTATGAGTTAATACTACTTTTTATCACAGTTACCAATGTTAGGGCCATTGTTTGGCTCTCACTTACCTAGAATATGAATCGGAGCCGGAAGCATCAGAATTTGACCTGGGAACAAAGATCAGGACTCCCAAAGACATCATGCTGGAGGAGCTTTCCCTGATGAAGAACCGAGGCTCCAAGATGTTCAAGATGAGACAGCAGAGAGTGGAGAAATTCATCTATGAGAACAACCCTGATGTCTTCAGCAGTGAATCGATGGTGAGAGCCTAGTTCATGGAGAAAAAAAAAACTAAATCTACTTTTATTTTTTACAGTGAAAAGCTATTGATATGTGGATAATTCAACCACATTTTACACAGATAAACCTTGAAGTAGCTCTGAATTCCATGCAGAAAGTCAAAAGCTGAAGAACTTTATCTACTCCTTTACAATCTTGCTTTCAGTGATGTACCTATTTAAAAGAAACCTAGCACTAGGATGCAGATGTTGATTATTTAAATGTTAGGTCACTTGGACTTTAGATCATTACTGTCAACAGTGACATGAGTTTTTCTTTCATGGTCTGGGAGCAGATAAAGACCACCAATATCCAATCATAATTCTGAGTACTCTAATGCTCAAATGCTGATCCTGATTACTCAGGAAATACAAATCAGCATTGTGTGTTGTATGGGTTTTTGTTTTTGTTTGTTTTTTTAGAATAACCATATTTCTTTCAGGACAACCTTCAGAAGTTTGTTCCTTCTCTGGGAGGTCAAGTGGGAGGTCAGATGATAAACCTTGGTGGGCATTTTGTTAGCAAGGAGACTGGACACTTGAATTTTGTAGGGCTACAAACAGGAGGACTGGCCCCTGTGCCTCCTCCAAAGCCCGGAAGCAAAGGGGCAGGAAGAGCGGGAGGTGCTGGAGGAGCAGGAGGAGCAGGAAGTGCAGGAGGAGCTGGTGTGGGTGAGACAGATGGAAAAGGAGAAGGCGGTAGTGAGCGGTCTCCAGTAAAAGGTTGGTATAATTTCTGTTTTCTTTTGGCCATTTGCTGGACAATTATGTTTTACGAACCAGGCCCATTTCTGCAAAGATAACTTTATCATTTAATATCGAATTAACAACGTGCACACAAAACAAAAAAATACACAAGTATATTTTCTAGTTCAATACAGAGAAATATTGAAAGATCCAATATTTACTTTTAAATATTCATATTTGCTTTCTTGCTAAGAGTTCAACTAGAAGATAAATTTCAAACCACTACCATTATCAGCTGGTGAGTTGGCTGAACTTGCTTTAAAGACTGAAGAGAGCTGACAACAAGCACCTCTGAATCTCATTAATTGATACATGGTATCTTGTGTGTTTAACCCATACAAAAATCAAAATGTGAAAAAAAGCAAACATGTTGAACATGTTGCGTAGTGAGGTTGCCAAGCAGAAAGCGCCCCAGGAAGTCCTCCTGTGTCTGGCACATTTGAGTTCAACAGTGGCCAGTGGGCCAGTGGGCCAGTAAAAAAGTATGTTGGGCAGGTTGAATGGGCAGCTCCTGGCATGTTTGAGCCAGTGATGGTGTTTTGACCAATGGATTCACCTGTGAAGCAAACTAACCAAAATGGACCCTCACTACAGTCAATATTTTGACTCCACTACCTTTATTTTACAGCTTTACTTACAAATTATTTTTCTGATATGATCTATCAATTTGTGAACTTGAGAGGTGATGTTAGGTAGTTTTTTTTCCCCTTTGGTTCATACCAGTCTGACTGTTGCCTGTCATGGCTCTAAATACAGCTATAAACCCAATAATCTGT
>VUQJ01044557.1:3101-15185 GCA_015108635.1 Andinoacara biseriatus | reverse complement strand
TATGTGCTTGATTCCCAGGATAATAAAACACATCTACTCACATCCAATCATCATCATGGCCACTGCAAAGATTTTCTCTCCGTCTGTCGTTGGAGCGATGTTACCAAAGCCTATACTCGTCAGGCTGGTCATGGTGAAGTACAAAGAAGTAATGTAGACAGAGTCGTTATTAGGGCCTCCGTCCCAATTCCCTGAGCTGGTGTTGTAGTAGTATGGTGTGCCCACTGTCTCAGCCAGGATGTAGAGCCAGCTGTCCTTGCGAATGATGTTGGTTTCCTCATCAATAACCTCGTAAAAACCAATGCTGTACCTGAAGTGCATAGGATAAATCATATATTTCACATTGCATTTCATACATAATTGCTTATTAATTCTACTAGTCAATAGCTGTAGTTATAAACTGAATATTAAGTCTTAAACAAAGCATACAAATACTTCTAGAAATGCTTTCTGATGCCATCACATGGAACAGATAGACTTCTCTTATCAATGTATGACTCCACCCAGAAGCCTTTTCACACTTTGTGTCTATTTTTTTTTCCTTTGGCACATGTTCTAAAGCAACATCTCCCAGACAGCTGCTTGAATTACAAAAATCTCCCACAGTTTATTACTTTTTAATGGTACCCATAATGATTTTTCAGCTTACCTCGTGTCACTGTGTGCTTTCTAGCTTTGTGTGTGTGTGTATGTGTGTGTGTGTATATACACACACACACACACACACACACACACACACACACACACACACACACACACATTCGACTAGTTTCAAGTTAGTTGCCCTGCTTTATGAGAATGTGTTTAAATGGTGAAACTTATACTTGGACTGTTTTTTTTTCTTTGCATATTAAATTAACCTGTCTGTGATTCTGCGGTAATAGACACACACTCACTGGCTTGAGTTATGTCTTGCTAGTACAGTGCTGGACCCAACAAGATGCTGGAAGCATTCCTCAGAGATTTAGGTCCATGTTGATATGATAGCGTCACACAGTTGCTGCAGATTTGTTACTGCACATCCATGATGCAAAGGTCCCGTTCCACCACAACCTAAAGGTGCTCTACTGGACTGAAATCTGGTGATTGTGGAGGCCTTTTGAGTGCAGTAAATGCATCTCCATGTTCAAGAAACCAGTTTGAGATCATCTTATATTTGTGACCTGGTGCATTATCCTAATGAAAAAAGCCATCAGAAGATGAGTGTTCTGTGGTCACAAAAGGATGGACATTGTCAGCAGCAATACTCAGGTAGGCTGTGGCATTTAAAACTGGTACCAATTGGTACAATTGGGCCCAAAGTGTGCTAAGAAGATATTCAATTACACCACTGCCACCAGCCTGATCTATTGAACCATCTGAATGTTGCAGCAGAAATCAAGACACATCAGAGCAACATTTTTTAAATGATCAACTATACAGTTTTGGTGACACCATGTGAACTGTAGCCTCAGTTTCCTGTGTGGCACCTGGTGTGGTCTTCTGCTGCTGTAGCCCATCTGCTTCGAGGTTTAACTTGTGCATTCACAGATGCTTTTCTGCATACTTTTGTTGTAGTGAAAGCTGATTTGAGTCACTGTTAGCTTCCTATCAACTTAAAGCAGTTTGCCCATTCTCCTCTGACCTCTCACATCAACAATGGATTTTTGCTCAGAGAACTGCTGCACACTGGATGTTTTCTGTTTTACTGACCATTCTCTGTACATGCTAAAGATGTTTGCATGGGAAAATCCCAGCAGAGCAGCTGCTTCTGAAAAACTCACACCAGCCGTCTGGCACCAAGAACCATGCCCCTCTGCTGATTTAATATTTGCGTTAATGTGCAAAAGAACAGGTATAGCTAACAAAGTGGCTGGTGAATGTACAGTAATTCATTTAATCTGGGAAGTTTCAGAAAGTGGGGGTTGCCCTGATAGTAGCAGGTAGCTCTACTAGAAAGCTCATTAAAATATTATATTTTGGAACTGTGTTTTAGTTTTAAAATGTGAACTACACATGTGCACAAATTCACTTTAAATTCACAGAGCTGCACTCTGAATTTTGCAGATTAAATGAAAAAGACAATCCGCTTAAAATGCAGCTGACTGAGTTGACTATTTATGTATAAGATCTTGAAGATACCTAGTTTCTTACAGAAAGCCCCGGAGATGGAAAAATAACCCCAGTGATGCAATGTGCTCCGTTTCCATTCCTTCTTTCTGTTTTGGGTTTCTCTATGGAAATTATAGAATGCATTTCCCCTCAGCTGACTGTATCATCTGAATATTTTTATATAGCCCCAAGGAAGCAAAACTCAATAGTTTTCTTTGTATAGCAGGATTATGACTTTCTTATTTACAGCCTTGGTGTTCGTGTCATGCTGCAACCACCCCCATTTTTTCCATGTTAAAAAAAGTGACAGCAAAAAGGAGAGAGGGAGGCTATGGCTGTTGCTGCTGCCATCGTACTTGATGATGGTTTAACTTTTCTCAAGTCTGCAACACGGCTCGGCATGTGACCATGGCAACCGCAGAAACCACTTGGAGGGAAACGATACGGGAGCTATTTTTACTGGTATTATTGTCTGCTTCAGTCTATCAAGTTTGATTACACTGTCTGAATCAAAAGCAATGCTTATGACAATGGTTAAGGCCTCTATTTGAAATCTTACATCTATGTTAATATATGCAATTAAATAGTTATAAGGGTTTTTCATAAGATCTCTTCTAAAAATGACATTTAAGAAGGAGAAAAGCTATTGCTCCTTATGAACTGTCAAACATATTCTCTGTTTTTATGCATGCAGGATATTAACTTGTCATGATGGGTTCTGTCAGTCACTCCGCATGTGTAGACATTCTTATAAACATAATAAATCAAGCACAGCACACAATGGAAAGTTAATGCTTCCGCCACACTTGCCCCCTGTAGAGCAGAAGATCTGATTAGACTTTGGAGGCCTTTGCTCCATAAATTTGCATATTAATGGTAGAAAATAACTAATTCCCTTGAAGCCATAATAATGCTTTCTGGCTTTAAAGTGTGGGAACAACATGCAGTTTAAAATGCGTGAAAACAAGGATGTTGACAAAAACTAACTGGTAATTAATGACCTCATTAACTTAGACAGTGATCTTGTTTATATTAATTAGCTGAGCTGTTATTGCATCCCAAAATGTGGCAGTCAGTCAGAACGTATTATGTAATCCTCACGTACAAGTACAGTAATGCTTAAAATGTAACGTTACCTGTTTAGACCATTTTAGTAATTCCTGGTCCTAAAATTGGTTTTACTGTGTAAGAGAAAACTATATTAATTATTAATAAAAAGACTTGAACATACCAAATGCAAGCCAGCCAGTGAGCAGCCAATCCAAAAACACACACAAGCAGCACCAGGACCGCTGCCCCGTACTCGATGTAGTGATCCAGTTTACGGGCGACCCGACCCAGACGGAGAAGCCGGACGACCTTAAGTGAGCTGAATAGACTGCTGATGCCCTAAAACAGGATTGAAGTACATAAAACAGAGGCAGATGTCAGAGACAACATTTAAAGATGACAAAAAGTTTAAGTCATATAATTTTTAGTCAAGCTCTTGTGTGTGATATCCAGCACTTGAAGGAGTTTACTACAACGGTGCTGCTCTAAAAAAATCTGCTGTTTTAGAGACGCTGTTTATAAGCACTAAAAAACATTTAAAAATGCATTATAACATTATATTATGTACTTGTTCGCATCCATAGATTCCCAGTGGAGTAAAATGTAAGAAATACTGATGAGGAGGTTCCTCCTTAGTTTGATTAGTTCACACAATCCCGCCACCAAATTTCATGTTTTGTGAGATTTGGCTGCAGTCATGTACCAAAAAGTGCAGTAACAGTTTACAAAAAAAAAAAACTCCATATGGTACCATCAAATTTAAGTTTTTGCCGGCAGTTACTACCCTGAAGATATTTATACAAATTTATTCGGAGCTGTGCTGCCACTTATGTGATTATTACACTGCTTACAACTCCATTATAATGTATTCATAATTTTAATCCATTTATTAAATGTTAACTTGCATTTATAAATGTTATTAATACAAATCAACATTATTGTTTTATTCAAAAGTATCATTCTACTTTTTTGTATTAGTTAGGCTGCAGGTGAAATTATCTTGTCGTGTTTTTGCCATTTTCTTTTACTCTTTTAAAGTATGTTTTTTCTGTGACATGTATATGACTTCCTTGTGATAATGCTGCAATTTCCAACTGCTGGATTTAAAAAAAAAAATCCATTATTTAAAAAGTATTTAAAATATTACACATTATTTTCCCTCATAGTTTACATAATTTTTATTAATTTAAACTCAAATGTTTTCCACTTTAGAAGGTGAAAAAAAATCTAAGTCAAATTTTAGTGACATAATAGCCAAAACAAAAGCATCAGAAAATGTTTTTATTTCCCCTACAAAAGTTCACCAAACTTACTGTGAGCCCATATTTTTCTTTACTCATATATGCCACACCTATAATGACTCTATTCCCTACCAGCAGCATCCCTCACTGTTCGAGAACCACTGGTGAAAGGTGATAAATCTTAATTAACAAACAGCTTTTAATCTTTCAAACATGTAAAAGTAGCTGGGGAAATACATACATTGATACAGTGATGTATTCTGAATTCTCTATAATGGTATAGCAGAATGCTATGGGAGAAAAAGAAATACTCAGATACAATTTAAAGAATAAATGAGTGTTTATGAACCATAACATAATAGCAAACACAAAGTACACAAATAAGATGACGAATAACAAAAGACGCAAAGCTTCTGCTCGGTCGATTTTAAAAACGTTTATGTGAAATGGGCTGAAATTTTACAACTTCCTTCACTTACATAACCAGCAGATACATGTCTGCTCAGCTTAACTATGCCGAAGCACCATCAGTGATTCAGAGAGACAGCTGCAATCCTATTAGTCCGCTCTGCAGTTCAGTGCTGGTGTTATTGTGTGTGCGCACGTTCAGAGATATTGATTTTGCTAATGTGCTGTGGTCTGCAATACCAGTACAACTGCAGTGCTCACTGTCATTTGATCTGATCTAGCTGCCTGCCAGACACCTCAGCTTCTCTGAAATCGCTTTACAGCTCTGAGCTCTGACATGATTTAATTATCAGTGCAATCGTGCTTCTGCTGAACATTCTACAAGCATAAGTTGGAAGAAAAGTTTGCCAGTGAAGAGATATGAGAGAGATTTAATCAAAGGAAAAGCTAGTAGATGTGCTTATTTGCCTTTTTGAGGAGATGCAGTTAGATTACATTATCATGTCTGCACACTAAATATGGCAGTAGAGCCACACTTCCAAGAGATACCTACTCGCATCTTTAAAGCTCTAACACAGAATATCTTGTTTGTTTAAATTTGATTTGATTTGTGCCCTTACCAGGAGTAATAACATTTTGTGATGGATTTACACTGCCTCATAAAATATGTACTAACATGCTGGAGGCTATGTTGTAAACCAATATGCCATTTGTGGACTGGAAGGGGACAGCGATTGGCTGCTTGTGATGCTACTGGAGTTTAGTGAAAGTGAAGCTAGCACTGCGGAAATTCAGTAAAACCGCTGAGTACTTGTTTCCTTTTCGGTAACACTAAAAGTAAGAATTAGAGTGTACTAGGTACAAAAACAGCACATCTTTTTATTAGAAAATACTTTCCCAACTAGGTTCCTATGGTGTTTACATTTTTATTTACATTTATTCCTTTTGGTCTTTTACTGTTTCCTGACTTTTCCTGCAGCAACTATTGATGTGATATCATTCAGCAAGTTTCAGCAAAGAGCCTTTTATTTTATTTTATTTCTGACAGTCTGCAGGTTAAGTACCACCTTAACCTGCAGTCTGGAAGAAATTTAAACTTAAACTTAACACTGGTTAAGTTAGCCAGTTAAGAAATGGAAGTTATCAGAGGTGGCTAAGAGAAAAAGGTGGTTCTCATAATGTATATCACTCTATGTCCAAAACAACCTGTGTTAAAATATATTTTTAATTCCAGGATGATTCTTATGTTGAAATTTTAACTGTAGTCAGTTTTTCATAAATGATTGCTGATGTGAGGACTCCATCTGCCCTCATGCAATTTTAATTATGCTCATTTTTTTTTTAAATATTGTAGAAGACAATCTTAGCATTAAAAAGCAAAAACAAGCTATTTCTCATTATGACATTTCATGCATTTCTGCTCCTGATGCCGGTGCCATATTCTCATTGAGCACCCGTGAAGATTGTGTAACTACTGTTATTGTTAAGGCCTAATGGAGACTTTAACATAACGTGTTACTGTGTGAATGCGTGTCTACAAGTAAAATAAAAACACATTCTATCATATTCTAATCAAACTGAAGCCTACTTGAGTGACAGCTCGGTGGTTCCAATTCTTCCCATCACGTTCCATGCATGAACACAGGCAGAAGAAGATGGGGGGGGCCATGCAAACAGAATGAAGGGATAAAAAGAAGAAAAACAAAAAAAACGAAGCACAAGTAAGAGAAAAGATACTTGATCATTGGTAAGCGATGAATAAACACATTTTTTTTAAAAATCAACATTTAATAATCAAATGAAAGAAAACACAAAAGAACATTTTTATTTGCTTTTTAAAGTGTGTACAGTGCAAAGCATGCACTCAAAGCTTTATTATTTCAAGCTACTTGCAACACGAGGTGGTCCATTTATTGTAGTTTTGGGTTATCACTCATTGAAAACCAAATCAGTCAGTCAGTCTTTCAAATTGCCGAGAATAACTTTGACAGCGGCTTCCTGTTAATGATCTTCTCGTCCCTATTTGGAAACCTGTTGGGGAAAACAGCCATCAAAGTTATTCATGTCAGTCGTTAAGGTCTGCAGCAGCCGCAGCAAGATGTTTCCGCACTGGTTTAATAACACAGGCGATTGTTTGCTCGCTCTCATTTACCCTTGCCATGGATTGCCTCAAAGCAATTTGGAACAAATTGGAGTCACTGAGTTGTTGCAGAAACACATTGGAAGATGATCCTGGGTTTGCCATCATGGCTCTGACGTTGGTTTGCAGCCAGTGCATCCATTGCCTTATCACATTTGATCCTTACAGTAGATACATGCAAGTATTAAGCTGCACTGTTTTGTGTAAGGCTACAGCAAATAATTATCTTCACTGCAGTAGAATTTTTTTTAAATGAATTTAACGGTAACTGTGAAGGATGTAAAACAGTAAGTCTAAAGTAATCCAGCAAATAGCCCGTTTTTCTCTGATGAGCAGGGAAATCTATGAAAAAATATTTAATGTATAATTCAACTGACAGAACCAGCGACCTTTGGATATCTGACATATTGGTGTGATAAACACCTGAAATGAATAAGAATGACTTAAATGACTAATTATTTCAATGGATAGAGGCAACACTGTGCTTGGCAGCACAACAAGAAAATAATCTCTTTTCACTGGATTTGAAAAGGGAAAAGAAACAAAAACAAATATAATAATATATGCTACAGTAAAAAGCCAGCAACACCTAACAAGTAGTGTTTAGTTGCCAAAACCACATCATATAATTTTCCGCAGATTTAGAAGCCACTTCATTTGAATGACACCTGGCTTCCTTTCAAGTACGCACCGAGCATGCTCAGTACTGCACAGACTACACCGTGGCCATAAATCGGTCTCTTTCTAATAAACTGTATACTTTACAATAAAAAAAAAAACATATGTATGCATGCATCTACATATTTTAGCAGTTTTTCAGATTTTGATGGTTGTTTTAAAGTTGCTTAGAGTTGACTATCTATATAATTTCCCCAACCCTAAAACGTACCTTTTTAGCCTGGCTTTTGTTATTTTTTTATGACTTTATCACTCATTCAAGACATTTTATATCCAGTCATCTGTAAAGAACTTTAAGTTGCATTAACCTGCAGGAAATGTGCAGGGGTGACAATAACTGATTATTTCATGTTAATTTCAAGGGCTACAACAAACCATTATTTCAATTTTTGTTCACTTGTTGAGTTGGTAGCTTATGGAGTTTTGATCCCTAGTAATGTTGTGCAACAGTTATCCTATGACACCACTGCTTCCACTTCCCTGGGTATGCTGGGCCCTCTTGGGTCTCCGTTATGCAAATTTGATCATCAGAGGCCTCTTACGGACATTTGCTTGCTCTCCAATTTGTTGTGGCCACAAGTTCTGACTTGACTGCACAGACACGACACCCACTGCACCAAAAATACTCGCTCGTGATTTCCGCAGCTGTCTGGTGTACTTGTACGCAACTGAGTATAATCTTAGCCTGAGAGAGTCTCCAATTTGTTTTGGATACAACACACATTTCTCTGAATGCTCTACCTCAATTATCAGTGAATGGAAGACTGAACATGATTTGGTTTAATATTTTAGAAAAAGTATCTATAGTTTGTCCAACTGACAAGTTGGATAAATCAGTAGATCAATATTTTCATATTTACTTAAACTGGCAGCAATTTATATAATCAGCTGTCTTTTTTAATCAACTAATTCCACATTTGAATCATAGCCTGCAGCAAAATAAAATAATTTTTCTCTCAAAAGTAACTCTGTAGCTCTTTCATGTACTTTTAAAAGATTTTGCAAGGTGACAAACAAAAGCTCTTCAGACAATCCATGGCTGGTTTAGTTTTTCTTTGATGAGCATGAAGTGATCAAACAACACCAGCATTATCGTTCAAGTCACAAAAAGGTTGCTGTTTTTCCGTTCTACTGACCCCTGACTGCTCCGGTCACCTGAAGCCGTCAGCATTTAGAATGCTGAACCACTGAAAGACTAGAAAGGACAAAATGCTTGATCTGCAAACACAACTGAATGCTCTCTGCCCACCAATAAGCTTTACTACTGCATATCTGATACTGCATGGGATACTCTGCAGTCCCTGAGAGCTGAAATATGCTGTTCACTGTGTGAAAGAAAGCCCTGTAAACTGCTATTACAGCTTTTTACACAGCAAAAACATACACACATCAAGAGATGTGACATAAATACACACACCAAAACAAAATGATGCATTGGCATGATGAATACCAACAAATGCAGGACTTTAAGGTGCCCAATCAACACGTTTGTTAGAGAGGGGGGAAAAAGAAGAAAAAGGATAACCGGGAACATTTAGACCAGATTCTAAACTCATTTTAATCAGACACAGCTAGACATGTATGATTTTTTTTTTTTAACATGTCCCTTTGATAAGATGCAGATAAGAAATAGTATCATGTAACCGAGCAAATAACCCATTTTCGTTAGAGAACCAGCAAAGCGAGACAGGCTTTCAGTAAACCTTCCTTCATCACATTATGAATCTGAAATTTATCCATTAAAAATCGACTAACTCACAGTACTTGTCTGGCAAAATGGCACTGCTTCCCGTGATTAGTCAGCTGTCATTAGGTGTTAATGGCCTTAGGGCATCAGTGGAGCACTGGCGAGTAGGCGAGCTCAACACTGTTAACACGCCTTCCCCAAATTAAAATGTGCCAATTATCTCGAGATCCTATGATGGCTCTCCAGCAAACAGTCATCACTATAGTGGAACATTTATTCACAAACAAGCATATTATTAAGCTGTTCATTAAACTTGTTTTTTAATGTCCCTACCCAAAATAATAACCAGTGAGTGGGCGCTGATACGGGGTAGTTGTTAAATGGCTGCATGGTAATCTAATAACCCATTTATCAAATCGATATTTATACGATTTTAACTTGCAGTTAACAGGAAAATATTTTTTCTATTGAATCTTCAACAAATCAAAGTAAGAAAAGTCCCGATAGGTGTGCAAATGGTATGTGATTTATACATTTTAGAGGCAGTCATAGGGCTGACACCACCATCTATAAACCATGTATTCTTGAGGATTTGTTTATCCACATAACAACATGCTCTGTCCTCATGGTTAATTGATGAGAGAAGCACTAATCTGATGCGGAGTGATACACTTAACACCAGTAAAGCCTTCATCTTTAAGGACCGTGCTGTGGGAAGTTTGCAATGCGGCTGCAGTCACTGCGGAGTGCATGTCAGCATCAGTGCTTTATCTACTGTAATAAACCACTGATTGTATACACCTATCCAAATGTGCATCGTGTTTGCTGCCCTATGAGAAAAGAAATAAAGGCCTTGTTCATGCAACGTTACAGTGATCCCCATTTTTCTCCTCCTCATTACTGCAGAGTTGGATCAGAGAGTTAAGGTTACAAGCTAATAACTCAGGCTTGAGTAAACAACACTGCAGCACTGTAAAACTTTAAAAAAGTTAAATTCAAATGAGCATATCATTCAACAACAATGAATGTGACAAAGTGCTGCTACGAAACTCTGAAGCTTCAAAAGTTTCTTAGAGATCAATTATCGCATAGCAGAAAATTCATTTCTTGTAGTAATTTGTTGATATTTCTGTATTTGCATGTTGTCTAAAGCGAAGTAAAAAAAATTAGGTGAAAAAGACTGATTTCATAAAAAATACATATTTGTTGCCTTTCTCATAATTTAGAAAAATCCATATAAACAGGGCATAACATGTATTTCAATCATAACTGTTAAATACTGAATTCAGTTTGACTGACAAAAGGTTATTAATATTGAATAAACATTTACCAAACCAAACCATTACCAAACCACCCAATTCACCACAACATTAAAACCCACTTCAAACTGAAGTAAGAGGCACCGGTCATCTCATTACTGTTCTATGTTCTGGCATTCATGTGATTGTTACTTGAAACATTCCTGCACACAAAGCACAAAGGCACTCCCTGACAGCTGTGTCCTCCTCTAGCAGGAAACTGTGCCTCGTCACACAGCAAAAACTGCTCACGAACAGCTTGTGGAACACTACAAAGAGCCTAAGATAAAAAAAATGATAAATTTAATTTTTGGTAAAGCAACCAACTCAAAATATTTAGTTTAGCCAAAGCAATGAGAAAAACAGCAGCTGTTATAATTTGGGAAGCAGGCTTTTAATCAACAAATCATTTGAGCTGTACGCACAATGCTGCACTCACCTCATCTACATTCTCGAAGGCGTTGATGACGTCATACGGCAGGCAGGACAGCAGGTCAATGACAAACCAAGTTTTCAGGTAATTCATTCGAATCAGCTTGGGGTCTGAGATGACCTCACCGGCAGGTCCAACAAATGTGGTGTGGAAATTTAAAACAATGTCCACCAAAAAGATGACGTCCACGATGCTGTCTACCACCAGCCACGTCACGTTGTTCTGCTTCATCTTGAAGGAGACATTGTAGGGCACCATAATGGCAGTGTAGAAGGTGAGGATAAGGATGACCCAATCCCACGTGGTCTTGAAGAGGCAGTAGTGCAGGATGATGTGAGGTGGAGTTTTGGGGGTCTCCTGCTTGTACTGAGGTAGGATATCTGAACCGAGCTGCAGAACCTGCACAAAAAAAAAAAAAAGACGTGAAAGGAAAGAGGAAAATTTACACAACAAGAAGCTAAAAATGCCGCAGCTAAGGTTATTACGCAACCGTGTTAGTGACTAAAGCTCACCTGCTCATGAAAAATGTCCCCAAAGTTGGCCCTTATATAACAGATTCCCCTGTTCAGTTTCTCAGTTTGCCCTCTCATATTTTTATTAGAGCTTCAGCTACAAATGGCATCTAAGCAGCATCTTACATCTGTGGGTATTTTATTGCCTACAGAATGTAACAATATTTAACTTAATGTCATAAAATGTGAAATAAAAACTAATGAATGACCCTTACCTCAGCGAGGCGGGAGTGCTTGAGGACGTTCTCTCCTTTGTGGACTGTGGGCTGCAGCTGTTGTAAAACTCCTCTGCTGCTTGTTAGAGCACGAGTCAGTCGGGCAAACTTTCCCCAGCCTGATCATTAAACACCAACAGAAGGCAAATTTTCAATACGAGTCTTAATACTTCATATTTTTCCTGGGGCTACAACATGGATTCCCTGCTTGTGGGACTCAGGATCTGAAATCACTTTTTGCAGTATTGAACATTTGCTTCACACTTACTAAGGATGCTTCTTAAACCTTGATTATCATCTGGGTATGAAGGATATCAACAACTTCAACAAG
>VUQJ01044556.1:0-22609 GCA_015108635.1 Andinoacara biseriatus | reverse complement strand
ATTTCCTCACACCGACTTTGTTCTTCGAAGCTCACAGTAACAACAACCAAACACAGGATGGGAATATCATCGACAACATTATTCGCAGTCTTGGTTAGAGCAAACGTATTATTTCTGCTAACCAGAGTCTGTCTGATGGAGTTTAAACAGGTAAACAACATATATACAAAAGCCTCGTAACGATACCTTGGCATGATGAATTTATGTGTGTGTGTTAATCAGCTACATGTGTGCTTTTACTGAGAGCAAAAGAAACACTCTGAAGCCTTTCAGAATAAATGTTCGATACTAAAAAGCTCCTCTTCTCAGTTGTATGGCTAAAACATTCAAAATGTCTTGGTATCGCTTTAAAAAGGGCTGAAACGATGGCGTATATTCATATTTCAGACCAAACACCAAAGATATAAACACCACCTTTTACACATCTGCGACGTCAACTTTTATTCGCCGATACTCAACATAAACCAAGCACCTTATTCACATATATTGGTTTAATATATGGTTTCCAGAGGTGATGCATGTCTATGAAATGCTCTTGTGTGATGGACATTGAATGGCTGTTAGGCAGGAAAGAAATTTCATATAAATTTCTTTGCCGGGGAAACCGTGTAAACTTACCTCCATTAATGAAATATCCAGTTATTACAGTAGGGAACAAAAGTTATTACAGGAATACCACATAGAGGCTGACGGATAAAAGATTTTCAGATCTTTTCACACGAATAACAATTTTTTAGGCAATCAAAACTATTAAAATCAGTCAACCTCTGCTTGCAAATATGAATCACTGCCTTGCAGAAACACGAACTTGAATCATTTAGATACAAAAAATTTTCTATTATTACAGATATAATATTGCAGAGCCGGCTTCAATATTTATTCATTTTTTTTTTTTATTTAAAATGAAAAGAGATAAAAATTTTAAAAAAACAGACTGGACTTTGGATACATAAGGTGCTCAACGATCGTATCCATGGGCCGAGCCCTATTGAGGTTAACACAAACAAAAGTCTCCATTGGACAGTTTGTTCAACTTGTTGACAGCGTCAACTTTTGGAACAAATCTACGCTTGTCAAAGTCACCTCTCCATCATGGACCAATCAAAAACTCAAAGCGTGCAGAACTGAGTTATTTATGATTTAACACAGTACAAGAACACAGAGAAATTTGGGTTTTTATTTGCCAATTAAGTTTTCTTTATAGTTTTTGTTTCTGAAACATAAAATCCATTTTGGATGCACTCATTTTACACACGTATAACAATAAAAACATCACTTTGTGAAGGTAGTTGATGCGCAGTCATGTAGACATAAACATAATACAAAAGCGTCATAAGGTTGGACGTGATGACAAAGTTGACCACACAGACATTCCCTCTGTATGTGTGGTTTACTTTGGTAAGTTTTCTGAGTACACAATATTCTTTCATGTTTTCATGAGTAGTTATTTTTTGGACCTTTATTAACCTCGATCAAGGTTTGTATGGGGTTTTTGGTAATAAAATATCTTAAAGTATTAATGACAGTACAGGACGACCAACTTCACTGCATTTGCCATTTACATTTTCTAATAGCAGCTACCTGATTACCTGGTTACCTGGTCCCAGAACAGCATCAGGAAAGGATCACAAAGGGATCTAGCATAAAATCTTTGCCAAGTTAGAGAGAATAATTCCCTACCAGGGTCAAAGGTAGACAAACGATCCACTGTGAGCAGTCGAAAGACAAAAAAGCAACTCAACTACCAGAACCAGCTTTGTTTTGTTTTTTGTTTGTTTGTTTGAGCCAAATTTATGACAAATTCTTGACCAGCGTGTTTAAAACCAGCATTTTATGGGCAAAATTGGTTTTCAGTGTACTGGAATCAAAGGATGTAAATTTTATTGTATTAAGGATGTAAATTTTATTGTATATTACTTCACTTCTGACATATAAATCAATACCTTGTAGGCAAAAGACAAAAATAAAAGTTGGACAGGGTGATCAGCTCCGTGTTACTGCAAGCACCTTCTAGCTGTTGCGGATTTCAGAACGAACTTTAGGACAAGTCTGCGAAAAGTCTTTGGGAGGAAATGAAAGTGAGATTTTGGACATTTCAAAACATAAATGTAGCTGCCAGTAGGCACGGCCCTTTGTGTGATTTTGAAATATATGCTTTTAATTATTGTTAATACAAACTGGCTGACAATGAAGAAAGTGGTCAGAATCACTATGTTCAATTCAGGGAGACTTTTCTACTACTACTAATCCTATTTTTGATGGTAAACCTTTATTATATTATAGTGTTTATAAACCGAAACAAAAGAAGAATCTAGTTTCTGCAGGGCAGTGCTTTTCTCTAAACGCCTGCTAAAATTCAGAGGTAAATTTAGAAAACATTCCTACGAGAAGGGACGCGACGCTGTGAGCATGCTTGTTTTTTCCCCATTTGTTTTATTCTATGAAAAACGTTAATCAGCTTTGAAAGGCACTTAATTCCCTTAGAAACCACAAATAAATGTTTGAAAAAATAAATCAGAGCACATTCATCGTATGTGTGGGAGTGAGAACAAGCCGTGATAAAATCCAACATCCTGTTTACAAGGGGGGGAAATGTTTATAAAAGAAGGGAAAATGAGTACTAGGCTCTTAGACGGACACCAGAGAAATTCCAACCACAAGTTCACTTACAAAAAAAAGAAAGAAAATCCTTAAATGATTAATGCACGTTAGTTAGCATTCAGTTTTCCCTTTTTTTTCCACAACATTTTTTATAATGCATCTCTCTTTAAAGAAAAGAGAGAGAAAAAATGTCTGAGGTGGGTGTGCTGGAAGACAGCTAAAATTCAAGCAAAGGTAAAAATTTATTAATTTTACATTTTGTTTTTTGTTTTTAATCTCCCCAGTGAAACACTCAGGTGGAAATAGCAAACATGCAAACACCACAGAGACACTAGAACGTCAGGACATGTGGACATTCAGACAGACAGGTAGAGACAGCAGAAACAGGGCAGGATTGTACAGGACTGCCAACAGTTGGAATAAAGAGACAAAAGGCTGAGACTTAAGGACTCATGTCAGTGCACGCTCAACTCTGTCAGTTCCAAACAATAGTAAAGTCAGTCTGTTTGCAGATGATACCAATATTTTTCTCACCAAATTTAGGAAACATTTTAAGCTTTTTAAAGCTGCTAACATTTTACGCTGTTCCAACTGCTTTTTGTGGAATATTTCATATTTAGAAATCATTACAGTTGTAGCAGATTGGTTCAAACTATGCAATTTCCACTAAACTGCAAAGTGCAAGGCTCAGGGAAAGGATTACATCTTACCAGGTAAGCCAGATTTTACAAATTTACTCTACCTGTTCCTGTGCCAGGAGTTCTGCAGCATTCAGATTAAATTATTCCCTCAACTGACTGGGCTGATAGTGGACTGAACAGATAGACAGCGCTGTAGACAAAAACAAGGACATAAGACACTGCCAAAAAAACAAAAAAACAAAAAAAAAACTGGAGCTAGGCACTTGAGATGAAATTCTAACACTGGCTGCAGGGGAAAAACAGGACTGATGCAGAAGAGAAACGAGGTGACAAGATCCGAGATGAGGTGAGGGATTATAACCACAAAGAGAAAAGTCAAAGGGGGATGGGGGGGGGGCAGGGTAGGTCATAGGATAAAAGATAAAATAATTGAGGGGAAGACAAAAAGGACAAGAGGCAGTGAAAAGAGATCTAGAAAGCAGGAAATGGCTGTGAGATTGTCCCTAAGTGGTAGCCGTCAGTTCAGTCTGTACCTTCATTGACTGAGTGGATGTTATGAGAAGCAGGGCCGGGGCTGGGGGAGCCAGGGGCCCCCTGAGGGAGTCCCCTGGGGGCTCCCGGAGCCCCAGCAGAGGCGGCAGCAGCAGCGCTGGTGTTGGCTGCAGCAGCTACAGCAGCTTGTAAAGGAAGAGGAGAGAAATAGTAAAGAAGGAAAGAACAAGTTAGAAAGATATAAATATATTAAATACCCAACAGAGTGGAGAGACAAGCAGTCAGACAGCAGGGAAGAAGAAATGAAGTTACAACAAAAGAACAGCAGAAGAAAGGGGAAAGTAAGAGGTTAGAAAATAATAATTGCTTTTCAAAATAAATGAATTCATCGTACTTGAAAATATACAAATAAAACATTGATTTCAAATCATCTTTGGTATATGAAGAGAAATAATAAAATGGCCTTAAAATCAAAGGATTACAGACAATGAATGCAAAGCTAATGTTAGTGTTTATCTAGGTCCAATTTCCCCATATAGTTATAGAAATTTAAGAGGTGCTTTAAAAACTCTTATAAAACAAAAGCTTCCAATTATTTATTAGAGATTATTAAGATGCTTTAACTCTGTGTGATTAAATAATTACTGGAATTCACCAGGATGCTTTTAAAACTGACTTTTCCAAATAAAAGTTAAGAGACACTAATAGAAATCTAAACACAATGTTCTGAATTCTACTTTTTAAAAAACAAGACAAAAAAACAAAAAAGCTTCCAACTATTTACTGGACATGATCAAGATGCTTAAAACAATGAGATTATAAAATTAAATGCCACCAGTTACATTTAGAAAGTTATCAGGATAGCCAAAGCTATATATGATTTTTAAAATAAACTACCTCTGCCTGGAAACAATTTTACAACTAGCTACAAGAAAGAAAAAACAAAATCAAAGAGATTTCAAGAGAAAAAAGTTATTGGAGAACAAAAATTAATGAAAAAATAATGTTAAAGCAGAATATTAAAAAACATATATTAAATATAAAAATTTTTAAAAAAGACTGAAAAACTGGCACATAAGTGTCAAAATAAAAACAGTCAAACTAAAAACACGAGAAAAAGACGCTGAATTTCCCAGCAATGATTTGGTAGAGAGATTAAAACACTACCCAAGCAACCCACAGCTAACAGAAAGGTTTCAGACTGCAGTAAAATTTCATCAACCCTATTCAATTTGGGACAATTAAACTCCAAACAAAACCCCAGTACAGCAAGTAGATGGGTAATATTTTTATGCACCCATTCCAATTTCAAAAATTTAATGTACTAAAACCACAAACCTGAAACCTTTAAACTATGGGGTTCAAATGGCACTAGTAAAAGCCACGCCGTAAACATAACCTGTTCAATAATGAAATACATTTTTTAAAACATTTAAATACATTCACAACAGTCCTTAGCTAAGCAGCAAAATGCAACAGGTACACATTTACAAGCTCTTGATAACGATGTTCAGGTAGCACAGAGGAAACATGAAGCACAAAGACCGAGGAAACAGAGCAAGATTACATCAGTAGAAAAGAGAAACGGTGAAGGAAAGAAAACCCGTAATACAGAAGAGAAACTGAATGGAAGTAAGTGAAAAAATACGACAGAGGTGTTTGTGCAGAGAACAGGCAGCAGGCTGAAGCCATGCAGTGAGCAATGGAGAGAGAGAAGAGGAGAGTGGGGAGAAAAAAAGACCGAACGAGGAAATGATCAGTTTGAGGTCAGTCGACAGCAGTTTGCCAGCACATGAGGAGCTTCCAGTATTTATTTTAATATCTTAAATCATTATTAGGTGGCAGGCCACCTGCTGAACTTTACAGAACAAGTTTATTGTTGGTGCCACATCATGAGATACTCTTGTATGCAGATGATACAGTACTATTTATGTCTAACCTGAGTATTTGTGAAAGAGGAAGAGAAAAGATTTAAATATAATGTGAAAAGAAGAGGAGGGAGGAGGAGGAGGAAAATGAGAAGGTAAAGGACAAAAAGGAGGAGGGGAACAAAAATGAGGGGGGGGAGTACAAGAAGAAGACGATAAACAAGAGGGGGGAGGAAGGAAAGGGGGAATATAAATAAGAAACAGTAGAAAAATTAGGACAAGATGGAGGAGGAGAGGCAGAAAAGAAGGACAAGGAGGAGTACACAAAGGAGAAAGGGGGAGGAGGAGGAGGAGACCACGGAGAAGAAGAGGGAGAGGAACAGAAGGAGATGGAGAGGAGAGAAAAGGTTGAAGAGAAGAAGCAGGTGAAGAAGGAGAAAAAAGGGTGAGAAGTTAAAGGAGCAAGAAGAAGAAGCAGAAGCATAAAGATCAAACATTAGGAAGATGATGACTGCTACAAAGATGTACTTATATTATTCAATTTTTAGTCCGACAAACTTTGGGAGAGTTAACCTCTGATGTTTAGGCCTAATCTATTATTGAAAAAAAAAAGCACATACTACCAGTGACCCAATCTCTGCATCTCCATCGTGTTACATCAGTTATTTACAGTATGATGGGAAAACTCTACATTCTTTCATTAAATAAATTTATTGCATCAAAAAGGAAAAAGTAAATCAATTGATTCTGGAGGTTCAGGTGGGAAGCACGGGTTGATTTTTCCCCACTCTTTAAAGCCTTTATTCAGTTTTAGCATAAGTGTTAAATATCCATTTATTGGGGACATAGAGACAAAAACCAGTTAAAAAAAAAAAAAGACAGAATTTGAAAACTTTTTTGTGGACATGGTTCTAAAATACCAACTGCAGGACATTGTTGGGGCGGGTCTTTAAAATGATGTGCGGACTCCCTGCGCTCTCTGTTCATCTCTCTGCTTTGCTGGAGTATATTAGAGGGGCCTCCTCATTTATTTCCATGTGAAAAGAGACGGCGAGCGGGGTTAACAGCACTGCTCTTCCTCACAAAGCCACACACACACACACACACGGCCGCGCAGGAGTAGCTGGCTGAGCAGAGGTCACGGCCGAGCGTTCCCTCTGAATGGCGGTGAATAGACGTGTGGCGTGAATAAGTCCACGCGCTTGTCACGCTTGGCCTCCATTAAGGCGTGACAATGGCACTGAAACCCCGCCTCCGCCAAACACCCGAGGGTGCCACTTATAGCACAAGCTTGTGTGTGCGCGTGTGGACCCGATTTTCAGCGGTGTGTATTTGTAGGTATTGAAGCTGTTGCAGTGTGGTAGGTAGATGTGTGTGGGTGGGTGGGGTGCAGGCAGATGGTGACGGCTGGTTAAAACATCCCCTACAGTGAAGCGGGCCAGAGAAAGAAAGACTCTGCAAAGAAAGACTCTAAACTTCTACATTTCTTCCTCTTTTTCTCTCCGTTAGATGTTTAGTCATCCAGCTCTTAAAGCTGTGCTTAAGAAAATTGCTGGCTTGTGTTTGGACGCCAAAGCTGCAGATACACCACGTGGAGATGCCACAGAAAATATTGTAACATTTTCCTGGGGTGCACATTCATTAACGTCAAATTTGAGTATTTACAATTACACACTGGCGCTAAAAATGTACAAATTTGCTGTTTTAACTGTGGTTACTGTTTGGTTACTATATGCGTCGATTCAGAGAAGGAACTGGAATATTATGAGAACACTGATCCAGTTAATCCTGAAGTAGGATCTAAACTGCTGCAGCAAAGGAACGTCATAACCGCTGTGGGTCAGGAGGTTGAGCGGGTCATCTAGCAGTGATGGCACGATACCAGAAATCTGGTAGTACATGGTACCTGTAACCAGCAGAATTACACAATTCTTGGTCATTTATTTAAAGTAATATTTTATTTTGCTGATAAGACGCAGACTAAAACGGTACGATGTTTGCAGAGTAGCCTGCTAATATTACAGTTACATTATGTTAGCATGAGCAGTTAAAGTGAGCTATTCCAAACATTTTAGCTAATAGAAAAAAGCTGATTTCACACCGGCAGTACCAGCTGTCTCAGACAAAACCTGCATTTCAGGATCATGTAAAGACGGATAATCCTTCAGATGCTGTTACTGTGAACTGAAACTTATTCAACTTGAATTCTTTGAACATTTGTGGGTGCCAGGTTTTTAGGAGCTTCACTAACCTGGAAGTATTGTTGCACCAAAGAAAAACCAAGAAGCATTCCATTTTTGGAATTGTGGTGTTGAACAGTACTGTGAGTGTCAGTTCTGGTGAATTCCCCGTCATCTACTAATTGGAAGGTCGGTGGTTTGAGCCAAAGCAGGCCGATTCTGAAACCCTGAGCTGCACACATCAGTGTGTGTGTGTGTGTGTGTGTGTGTGTGTGTGTGTGTGTGTGTGTGTGTGTGTGTGTGTTAGTAAGAAAGCACCGAGTGTTTCAAACCTCCTGGAAGAAAACACATGAACTCAGTTAAAGGTTTCCGCCTCCAGCTGACGGAGTTCACTGACTCTGGGTAACTAATGGATACGGACCATCCTCCGCACAGCTGAGCGCCACAAACACAGACACAGAAAATCTTCGCTTATTGTTTTAGATTTAGGTTTTAATTATTGAGCTCTTCAGTTTTTTTCTATTTTCTATTCTTCTGACCTCCTTTTGTGTTTGTTCTGATTTTTTTTTTTGGAGGCATATTTATTGTTTTTCATGTTTTGGCTGCTGTAACGCAGTAATTTCCCAACTTCTAGGATAAACACACGCACACACACACACAAAAAACAAACAAACAAACACCATCAGAGACCCTCTCACTGTTTGCACACTGAGGTCCGATGGTTGTTTCAGAAATGGCGACACCATTTTCTGCCGATGTGCTGATCCTGACACCTGCTGGCTTTTACCTTGTTCAGAAGTAAACCACCTGGCTAACCCGCAAATCCCGCCTTAAACCTGAGCTGAACTTGCTAAGCCCCAAATCTGGCTCTGCGGTGCAGGTCTCAGCTCCTGCCAGTGAGTTCTGTTAACAGTAAGAAGGACTTTTCATACCGGTGCTGTTTAGTCTGTTTAAATCAGTCGGATGCAGACTTGAACCGAGCAGACTAAGACCACCTCCTCCGGTCTCAGTACGGTTCCAAATGGACCTTAATCCCATTTTTAATCTAAACATAACGTAACCAGGTACGGTTTGTATTCTGGGATGTACACAAACTGTAACTGAGCAACGAGATACTCAAGTTTTTTACCCAGTATTCCTTTCTTCCGGTATTTACTTTTGTCGCTCCGTCTGAGACACATCGAGAGAAAAAGCAGACTGAACGTTCTCATGTGGGTTTCTCCAAAGCTGCAGGAGCAAGTTACAAGTTCACACAGGATTTTAGTGCAGACGCTGCAGAGATCCGCTCACAGCTCTCAGAGCTCTTCCTGACAAACACACATCATTTTAGGCTTTTGAGCTAATCTGGTTTTTGTGTTCACGAGGAATCTCTGAACTTGTGGCAACAACTGAGCCAAAGAAAAACCCTGCAAAGCAAAGCACTAACCCCCATACAGCCCCTGAGAGCACCGCCTGAGTTTACGCAGCATCAGATACCGACTTTCACGGGTCAAATTCATTTCCAGAGAACCCAGATGCAAAGCTGCAATCATATGTTTGCAGTCTGAAGTTCAACAACTCCAGGAGAGCCCTTTAAAGACCTGCTGACCTTGGAAACAGCAGCAGCTTCCTCCTGTGATATTTTTGTTTCTTTTCTTTAACCCTCGGTGGGCTTTATTGCCGGTGGGCTGCATTATCAAACCCCATCTCCCTCCTTCCCTCCCCGCAGGGCCCCAGGGGTGTTCGAAGCGAGTGCCACCTCCTTTTGTAGTTACCTTGTTTGATCTGGGCCTGTAGCGCCGGGTTGGAGGGCTGAGGGGGGGCAGCAGGCGTCCGGCGAGGAGTCTCCGGGGTTCCTCCTGGTCTGGGAGGCCTGGAGGAGGATCACAAAGAGGGGGCATGAAATATTAAAGCAGCAGGGAGCAGAGAGATGGGCCAACACACACACACACACAGAAACATGCATTCATAAAAAACAGGAGCTTACACAACCAAGACTTATTTCTGTTTCCTGAAACCAGCTGTGTGTGTGTGTGTGTGTGTGTGTGTGTGTGTGTGTGTGTGTGTGTGTGTGTGTGTGTGTGTGTGTGTGTGTGTGTGTGTGTGTGTTGTACCTTGGCCTCTGGCCTTCTTTCTGGTTTTCTGGGGCTCTTACCCTTTTTGCTTGGCGGGGGCTCCCCTGGAGTGGGCATGCGATTGTCATTGAAATGTGTGACCTTAGGTCTTCAATGCTCTTGGGGGGGCTGCAGATGGCCTGAGTCTCCTGGGTCTTTCTCTATCTGCCTCTAGCTTCGGGGGGGGGCAACAGGCATTCATATTCTATTATTCACTCACAAAACACAACAAAACAACAAGATTGTTGGTTTGTGTAACCATGTTTTTTCATATATTTAACTCAATTCAATTCAGTTTTATTTATATTGTGCCAATTCACAACAAACAGTTGCCTCAAAGTGCTATATATGTGTGTGCTTTTTTTGTACTGTTTTTTGTATGTGTTCTTTTTTCTTTTCCTTTTACAGGTGCAGCAGTTGTTGAATTGTGTTTTCTACTGGTGCTCTGTTCTCTTTTTTCTAATTTTCCCCCCTTTGTCTTTTTTCTTTCTTGCTTTTTTCCCTTTTTTTTAACTCTGGTATTGCCATAATATATACCCACCTTATTTCATCATTACTTATAATTTACCATTATTGGTTCACAGGAATATAGTATATGCTAATTACAGCTGTCATTGCAACATCCGTTACTTATCTGATTCCCAAATTCTTAACTGGCTTTGCCAGGTCTTACCAGGAAGGGGGGTTATCAAGCACGTCAGCTAGACTCCCACCACCCTGAGCCCTTATCACCTGAACTTTGACACTTTCCATTAGTCATGAATGAGTAAGATATAAATGTGACCAAGTCCAACAACATCTGAAGTCTGCTTTAGTGCTTCTTGTAGAACGGTAAGGAAATCATCATCATGTTTGGTTTGGTTAAATTGTAGTGCACTTCATAGTAGATACATGTAAACCTAAAATTAAGGATTCTATGAGTTAGATTTTTATTGTGTATGTTTTAATAAGTAACTATTTGGAATACAATAGGACATCACAGTCTTGACTGAGTTGTGTATGTTTAAAATTCAGTCTGTTAAATTTCACTCAGGTAGTGTTCAACTAATTAATTAAGGAGAAATTGTTTCTGCAGCAGCTTGTAATACCTGATTTTCTTACTTGTGTATAATATGCCATCGATTGAAATTGATTTATGATCATTCAGAAGATCATTTCTACAAAAGGAAACCAGTGGAACAGACAGCAACATGGCAAAACTCTTCATAGGTAAATACCATCCTTTCATTCATTCATTCATTCATGAACTTTTCTTTGTTCATTTATTTATTCAGAAACAGATAATAATAATAATAATAATAGAGTTGATGAGCAATGTGCAATTCATGTGCAATTTTACTTTGATAATTTTGACAAAAATCACAATCAGTGGACTTTGTGATATGAACTCAAGAGGTTTCGTACAATGTAGAACAGCAGCAGCCAGAGACAGAAACTCTGGCAGTCTGACCCTGGATGACAAATCTCACTTGGTGAAATGATAAATGACCTGGTTCTTATGTAATGCTTTTCTACTCTAATTGAGCAGTCAAAGCACTTTATTTCGGTTGTCTCAGTTATCCAAGCATTTTTTTTTACATCTAAGTGTTTTCTTTTTAACATTCACACTCTGAGGAGGGTTTCGTAAGGATACTTTTGCATGCAAACTGGAGCAGCCAAGGATTGAACCACCAGCCTTTTGATTTGTAGATGACCTTCTCTACCTCCTGAGCTTAAGCTAGGAGGGAAGGCGTGTGAGAGGTACATGTTAAATACTGTCGAGCCAACATCAATGCACAGTTTGGGTTGTGGAGCTAGTATCCTGGAGAGGAGCTGGATGCTGTTCCACTCTGCCCCTTGGTGAGAGACAGTGGACACAGGTGGTTATGCTTGTATCTCCCTGTTCCAGTGCTTTGAGGTTGGTGTTCACCTCAATGGACAAGAAGGTTGTTTCCCTACACCTTTGTGTGGGAAAACAGGCCCTAACTGTTGTTTGTGCTTGACACAATAGTCCCAAGGTGGGGTGCTGTGAGGTTCCCTGGCTGGGGACTCCATTTTCATGTTGAAGGACTTCTCCCATGCTTGTCCTGTGTGGGACAATAACAGAGAGACATAGTGGAGTTGGGAACACAGCAGTCTAACGGAGTTCTGTTATGGGACTGGAGGCAGCTGACAGATACTGACAGAACAAGTGAAATGTGGCTCTTGCCACACTAAACAAAAACCTGGCTCTGAGAAGAGTTTTGTGAGGCCACAAAGAGATTCTGGCTGTCAGGTGTCTCAGGAGGGGGAAGCAGCTTCCTCCTTATATAGTGGGGATGGAGTGCTGTTCTTAACTGAGGACATAGATGCTGGAAGGAGTGCTTTGAGGACTGACTCAATCCCACTGACATGCCTTCTGTTGAGGAACCAGAGTCAGGGGATGAAGGCAATGGCTCCCAAAAACTGTGGACAAGGCCATTGAGGTAATCAAACAACTCGTTGTTGGCTTGGTCCCTTGGATGGATGATGGTGTAAATGTGTTTCTTCCATAGCGTTGTCTGACCTTGCCCTTGGAGAGAGGATAATGACCTTGAAATTTGGGAAGTACTCAGTACTTCCCAATGTTAAAATGAGCGAGTTGCATTGGTTTGAGCATCTGACTAGGGTGCCAATTGGGTACCTCCTAGGTGAGGACAGACTGATTGTAATCTCTCAGCTGGCATGGGAATGTCTTGTTGTCCCCCAAAAGAGCTCGAGGTGGGGGCAAGGTAGGAAGAGGTCTTGGCATCTTGGCATAATCAATCTTCTATTTTTACTCTAAGCTTACATAAAGTAGTGTTATAATTATAGAATTCTTCCTCCCTGCTGCCACTCAGTGCGTCTCCTCTTTTGCTTCTGTTAAAAGGTCTTTATCTTACAATATACAGTAAACTGCTTTGAAATGACTGTCAAAACCAAGTTTAATTAAAAATTGGAATGAATTGAAACATTTTTTCTATCTTCCTCTAGGATATTAACTGTATATTCACCCCGTTTTTTTATTTCTTTATTTCAGCTCTGGGCATTCTATTTATTCTACACATTGGTAAGTATCTGCATTCATTGATTGAGTCTTCTTGCTACCAAGATGATCACTGTAATCAGTGTCTTTGCGCTGTCTTCCCTCAGCTTCATCCAGTAAGCTAGCATGCCATATGACTAACTGGGCCCAATACAGACCAGGCACTGGCAAATTCACACCTGACAACATTGATCCCTTCCTGTGCACCCATGTCATCTATGCTCTGGCCACCATTAACAGCTTCAACCAGATCAGCCCCATCGAGTGGAACGATGAGCAGCTGTACAACAGCCTCAACAGCCTCAAGAATGTGTGAGTTTATGCAGTCATACTCAAGCTGGGCACCAATATTCAGATGTTTATTGTCAGTATTAAGTGTTAAAAATGGTAAATGGACTGGTTCTTGTATAGCGCTATTCTATTCTACTTGAGCGTTCAAAGTGCTTTATCTAACATGTCTCGATCACCCATTTACACATATTCATGCAAGCACTTTTTTTCTATGCCTAGGTGCTTTCTATCTAACATTTATACACATTCACACACTCGATGACTGAAGCAGCCAAGGATCAATTATCAGCCTTATGATTAGTAGACCTACTCCACCTCCTGAGTTACAGCCACCCCATGTTAAATGTTAAAGTTCATGACAGTAATACTAGAAAAGGAAGAACAAGAGGGTTGGTGTGACAGAAGAAGATGCTAGAGATAGGGTGAGCTGGAGACAGAGGATCTGCTGTGACACCCCCTAAAAGGAGCAGTTAAAAGAAGAAAAAGAGGAAGAAGAAAAATACGTATGGCTTGTTGTAAAATAAAGTAGAGTAGAGTGCTCAAAATAAAGTAGAAAAACACTATATAAGAATCAGTCCATTTACCATTTCTTTAGATGGGTTGCCAGGAAAAAGCCTCTTCTTTCTAAAAAGAACATGGAAGCATGACTTAGTTTTGCAAAATTGCATCTATTTAGCCATAATACATATTAGACGGTTAGCCATAACACACAGCACAACATTTGGCAAAAAACAAACGGACAAAACAAACAAAACAGAAACAAACAAACAGCACATTAGCACAGAAAGGTGAATCCATTGGACCTGGGTACCTTGCAGTCACTGTGTGATCCACGAACACCATTGTAAAGCAAAAAAAAGAGTGAAGTGTGAGGCTGTCTGTTTAACAACTAAAGCATGGCCAAAAGTGTGATGGATAACATCAGGATGCAGCTGTATTCAGTTTAAGTTCAGTTTGTTTTTGGCAAAATTTTCTTGCGTTCTGATGTTATACATCACATGTAGGTGTTGTTAATCCACTGCTCTGACACTGAAGTTTATTATAGAGTTTATTGGATTTGGGAGTTCATGTTTTTCTTTATTTTTCTCCCTGTTGATCTTCGAGTGTCCTTAATATTACACACATTTCGCACATAATGCTGCTGTCTTGTGAAGAGTTGGTTGTCAAATACATTTCTTTAAATGGTATCTTTTGCAAAATTTTGACTACACAATAGTCACTCTTGCACCTTGAATCTAACACACTCTGAAAAAACTAAAACTAAGCATTAAACCAAAAAATTAAAACTAATAAAAATGTGCAACCACCACGCTAAAAACTAGCTAAAAATAACTGAATTAGAGAGAAAAAACTAACTAAAACTAAGCTATAATGTAAAATCCAAAACTATTATAACCCTGATCAGGATTCTGTTGGGTAGCAAGGAATGGTGTCTTCCTGTATCAAAAAGGATAATATTTAAATATATAACTATTTAACTGCATGGAATAAGCCATTAATAATAGTAAATTTTTCAGCTAACCCATGAAGTAAATTGGTGAAATAGAGTCTGACTGGAAGAAAGGTGTTCTTTGATAATGTGTGTCTGTGTCTCCCTCTCCTTTACAAGCAACCCTGCATTGAAGACTCTGCTGTCTGTTGGAGGAACAGTCAATGGAGTGAGCCCGTAAGTTCACAACATATCCGGTATATCCACTTCAACAACCTTCCTTTACTTCTTTAATTTGAACATATGTCACAGTTCTTTTTCTCTGCATCCCACCAGATTCATTGCCATGGTTGCCACACCTGAGAAACGTGCAGCCTTCATCAATCATGCCATCAGTTTCCTGCACACCCATAACTTTGATGGGCTCAACCTAGATTGGGAATATCCTGGACACAATGGCAGCCCAGAGGGGGACAAGCAGAAATTCACTTTGTTGGTCACGGTAAACACAGCTCACACTGGCTTTAAAATTTAAATACAATGTTGAATCTAAGTGTTTTCTCTACCATTTAATTATTTTGGTTGGTAGAGGAAAAGACCGTGTTGATAAACAAGTATATTATTACACTTGTCAGTCAGACACTGTCCACCCCAACAAGCATATAATTAAAAAAATTGGTATATAACATTTTGTTGTACACCCATACAGTAAAAAAAAGATTTCATAACTTAACTTTCATTATGGTTGCATTGCCTGTATGCCAATAACATACACCTGACAAAGATGCATAGAATGACATGCTGGGGAAAAAAATGGGATTTCACACTGGGTTATTTCACATGGCTTAAAATCCCATTGCCGTACGTACAATTTGAACTGTTAGTTTGACTGACATTAAACCTTTGGTTTCATAATTATTTTCAATATTTGCTAGATGAGCTGTTGAATGTCGAATTTAAAATGATACAATGCTTTTATTAGGTGTTATAGATGCATAAAATGGGTAATTTTAGGTTTGTTAAGAGGTGGTTGCTAGAAGGCATTATCATAATATCTAATATATTAAAAACTGGGGCAGCACAGTGGTGCGGTGGATAGTGCAGCTGCCTCACAGTTAGAATACCATCTGGAAGGCCTGTGTTTGATTCCACCTTGGCCCAGACCTCTCTCTCTCTGTGACACACACACACACACACACGTTCTCCCCGTGTCTGTGTGGGTTTTCTCCGGGTACTCTGGTTTCCTCCCACAGTCGAAAGATGTGCACTCACTGGGGTTAGGTTAATTGGCTACTCTAAATTGCCCATGGGTGTGAGTGTGACTGCTTGTCTGTGACTCTGTGTTGGCCCTGTGACAGGCTGGCGACCTGTATAGGGTGTACCCTGCCTCTCCCCCCATATCAGCTGGGATAGGCTCCAGCCCCCTTGCAACCCTGAAAAAGATAAGCGGAAGTGGATGGATGGATATTAATAACTTTCAGGGGTCTAAGATGTATTTGTGTTCCAAGTTTGGTTGCTCAACACCTAATTGTATAGGAGGAGTTTGCGCAAATCCCTCAAAAGGGAGGGAAAGGAAAAAGAAACCTAGAAGACAAAAAATGATAGGGGAAGTAAAAAGGGCACAAGAAAAAAATAAACATGACATGTGGTTGGTAGCGTTCCTGGTGTGCAGCCATCCTATGGGGGTTAAAGTGGTGGGCATGTCCTGGGACCTTTTGTGTCCCACTCCAAACTTGTCATGTGACACATAATAATCCATCAGATCTGTTGTACCAAACATATTTGCTTTTACAAGAAAAGCTCTAAAGTTTTTCTATAGGCTATTTTTGTTATGTTTGTACTTTTATTTTAATTGTATTTTTTTAACTTGTTTTTGTTGTTGCGCCTATAGGAGCTGACCAAAGCCTTTGAGGATGATGCAAAAAACAACAGGAGAACTAAGCTGCTGTTGTCAGCCAATGTTGCTGGAATCCGTCAGACCATTGACAGAGCATATGAAGTCAACAACATTGCACCGTAAGTTTGATTTCAGCATAAATATATATTTTCAGCTAATTAAGGCATCCATAGGTATCCATAGGTACAGCCATGGCCATTTTATTTTTCCCAAAGTTTGATTCTTTAGTAATTTTAGATATTTTTGTCAGATATTTATATGATCCACTGAAATATAATTAGAAGCATTTCATCGGTTTGAAATGTTTTCATTGACAATTACATATTTGCAGTGTTTGTCCTCCTTTTTCAGGACCTCTGCAATTTGTTCTGGTATGTTGTCAATCAACTTTTGGGCCAATTTCTATTTGATGGCATCCCATCCTTGCATAATCAGTGCTTGGAGTTTGTCAGAATTAGTGGGTTTTTGTTTATATACCCACCTTTTGAGGCTTTACCACACATTTTCAGTGGGATCTGGGGAGTTTTCTGGCCATGGACCCAAAGTTTAGATTTTTAATTCCTCAAGCCATTTTTTTATTTTATGGCTGTGTTCTTGGGCAAAAATGTGAGTAAGCCCACTCTCTTGGATGACAAGCAACCCTGCACATGAATGGTTTCTGGGTGCTTTATTGTTGGCAGATTCAGGACTGATGGTAGTACTCACTTTTTTGTCTCTAGACAATCATTTTTCCAGAACCTCAGCAATTAAAAAAAATGCTTATCTCAAAATAATTTAAAAATTTAAAACCCAACAGGCACTTTGACTTCATCAACGTCATGACCTATGACTTCCATGGACACTGGGAGGCAGTAACTGGACACAACAGCCCTCTGTATGCTAGCTCTGTGGACCCTGGCTCACAAATTCACTACAATATAGTAAGAAACACACCAACACAGCTACAGCTGTCTGTCAGGGTTTTCTGTTGAGTGATTTCATAATCACGAATAATAAAATAAACGAGGCTCATTTGTTTATTTATTACGATTCTTCTGAATTACTGGTCATAGTGCTTTATTTGTCCTTTGGAAATTGTGTCCATGTAAAGTTAAAAAACATATATACATATACAATGCCAAAATATTTGCCCCTTTCCTAATTTCTTAGTTTCCTTGTCACATGTTTTGAGGTCATCAAATAAATATTAGACAAAAATAAACAGAGTAAATACAAAATGCAGTTTTTCCATTTATGATTTCATTAATTGAGGAAAAAAGTTATCTAAGTTTACCTGGATCCTATTTAAAAAAAGTAATTGCTCCTTAAACCTGGTTGTGCCACCATTGGCAACACGAACTGCAATCAAGTATTTGCAATAACTAGAAATGAGTCTTTAAGATCACCGTGGAGGGATTTTGGTGATATTTGAGGGTCAATCAAATTTAAGTGTTGGCCCAGTGTTTTGTTTAGTTCTTTGTTGTGTTGTCATCTGTGTTCCCCTGTTTGGTTTTGCCCCTTTTCTCCCAGGCTTGTTATTTTGTCCTTTTCAGTCCTTTTCGGATCATTGTCCTGCTGCATAATCCAAGCGCGCTTGAACTTCAGAGTAAAAACTGATGGCCAGACATTCTCTTTCAGATTTTCTAGTAGAGAGCAGGATTCGTGGCTATATCAATTGCAGCAAGTAATCTAGGTCCACACACTACCACTACCATGTTTGACTGTTGGTATGATGTTCTTTTTATGGAGTATTGTGTTCATTTTACACCAGACGTAATGCAAACTTCCAAGAAATTCAAATTTTGTTTCACCTTTCCACAGAATAGTTTCCCAAAAGTCTTGGGGATCATGAAGGTGTTTTTGGCAAATGTGAGAAGAGCCTTTGTGTTCTTTTTGGTCAGGAATGGTTTTCACCTTGGAACTCTCCCATGGATGTCATTTTTGCCCAGTCTCTTTCTTATTGTTGAATCATGAAGACTGACCTTAACTGAGGCATGTGAGGTCTGCAGTTCTTTTGTGACCTCCTGAATGAGTCATTGATGTGGTCTTGGAGTAATTTTGGTAGCCCAGCTGCTCCTGGGCTACCAAACATAACCCCTGTTACAAGTTTTCTCCATTTATGAGTAAGGGTTCTCACCGTGGTTCAGTGAAGTCTGGATGATACATGTCAGTGACAGCGTTTCTGATGTGTTTTTGAATTTCTTTAGATTGTGGCATGGTGTGTTGGTTTTTAGTAAAGTGAAGTAGCCTAAAAGAGCAGGTTTTATTCTAAGTGATTTTTCAGTTTTTCAAAAAAATTGATTAATCACAGTAAATTCTTGATTTAACAACTGGGAGGGGTGCAATGCCTTTTTCATATATAGCCAGGTAGGTTTCTTTTTTACTTAATAAATAAAGTCTTATTTAAAAACTGCATTTTTATTTTTATTTTTTGGTTACTTTGTCTAAAGTGTGTTTGATAATCTTAAACCTTTAAGTTTAGAAGAGAGCAAGGAATTCTGGAGAAATCAACTGAATTCAATTAATTTCCATTTATATAGCACCAAATCACACTAACTATTGTATTGTAGGTAAAGACCTTAAAATATTGGACAGAAAACCCCAACAATCAAAAAATCTCCTATGAGCAAATATTTGGCAACAGTAGGAAGGAAAAACTGCCTTTTAACAGGAAGAAACAGGAAGGTTAAGAGAGTGGCAGTCATTTGCTGTAATGGGCTGTGGGTGAGGGGAAAAATATAAGAGAGCAGAAGGAGATGGGACAAAAGACAGACATGGGAGAGAGCCAGAGTTTAAAAAGAATTACTAATGATTAAACGCAATAGTGGTGTATAAACACATGTAGAGTGAAAAAGAGGTGAGTGAATAAGAAATCACGGCAAGCACAGGAATCACGGGAAGCCCCCCGCACACTAGTCTTATTGCAACATAACTTAAGGAGGATTTAGGGCCATCTGATCCAACCCTAACTGTAAGCTTGATCAAAAAGGACAGTTTGAAGTATAATCTTAAGTAGAGAGAGGCTCCCTCTCCCAAATTCAAACTGGGAGCTGGTTCCAGTCAGGAGGGGCCTGAAAGCTGAAGGCTCTGCCTCCCATTCTCTAGGAACCACAGTCTGCAGTCTAAGAGAAAAAAGCTCTATTGGAGTAAGATGAATAAGAGGGAGGCAGGTGGAAAGGTGAACATACAAGGAACAGAGATAGTGAAGATAGATGAGTTTAATACCTGGTAGTGAGACCTGCTATCATGTATGGTATAGAGATTGTAGTACTAACAAAAAGACAGGAATCAGAGCTGCACGTGGCAGAGTTGAAGAAGTTGAAGGTTTTCATTGGGAGCGATCAGGATGTATAAGATTAGAAATGAGTATATCCAAGAGACAGCTCAGGTTGAGCATTTTGGAGATTTAGAGATGGGGCTGAGATGGTTTGGACATGTTCAGAGGATGGGTGGTGGATATATTGGACAAAGGATGCTGAATATGGAGCTGCCAAGTAAGAGGAAAAGAGGAAGACCATGAAGAAGATTCATGGATGCAAAAGGTTGGTGTGACAAAAGAGGACGATAGGGTGAGATGGAGGCAGAAAAGCCACTGGGGCAACCCCTAAAGGGAGCAGCCAAAAGAAGAAGATCTGAAACATTTAGATGTGACAAATATGCAAAATAATTCAGTTCAGTTCACCTTGACAGCCATCTGCTGCGAATGGTTGGGGGTGAGGGTAAAGAGACAGGACAAAAGACATGCTGTGGAAGAGAACCCGAGTTTAATACGGATTAAATGCAGAGTGATGTATAAACAGAGAGACTAAGAAATAAGGAAAGGGGCAAATACTTTTTCATGGCACTGTATGTTACAGTTTGTCAATCTAACTGACTTCTAAAGAAGATTCAAAGAAATACAGGTATCCTAATACAAGTATTCCTTTCAAATATCAACCTGGCCAAATTCTAAAAAGTTTGCTACTGATTCACAGTTGAAATGGAAATATTAGTAGACACTGTCAGAACTGATTTGAAAACAATAAATCAAGTTTCCTTTTTTTTTGTTCTTTTTTTTTTTGTAGAACTCCTCTGTATCATATTGGGTATCTCTGGGAGCACCATCTGAAAAGCTGCTTCTAGGTTTCCCCACCTTTGGAAGAACCTACCGTCTTAGCACTGGTGCAAATGGCCTGGGAGCACCAGCTAACGGCCCTGCAGATGCTGGACCCTACACTCGCACTGCTGGATTCTGGGCTTTCTATGAGGTACAACATGTTCATTAAAAGCTCAACTTAGTTTGTTCTAAAAGTCACCTATTATTGACAGTCATGATTAACACTTGTCACAAATTCAGTGTTGTGTAATGTAGCTCTGTTTCTTTTGTTTTTTTCACGAGATCTGTGACTTCATTAATACTGCTACTGTTGGATGGATCTCTGAGCAAGAGGTTCCATATGCCACCTATGGCAGTGCCTGGTTGGGCTATGATGACCAGCGCAGCTATTCTTCCAAGGTAAAATGGTTTATATGTGCCTCAAGCAAGAGAAGCTATCTGGTGTTTTCCTTTTTTTCTGTTCTTTTGACTTGTACCAATTCTTCTTCTTATTATTATTATTATTATTATTATTATTATAACCATTCTTGTTTCCAATGTGGCTGTTGTGCAGGTCCAGTGGATGACTGCTAACAACTTGGGAGGTGCTCATGTGTGGACTCTGGATATGGATGACTTCAGTGGCTCTTTCTGCTCAGCTGGAGCTTATCCTCTCATCAACCACCTCAGGATGTCAATGGGTAAATACTATAAATCAGCCAACCTCACTAACTTTGATTTGATAAAAACAAAATGTTTAATATCTTCTGGTGTATTACTTTTATTTTTTAATATCTCATTATGCAGGTTTCAACCCAAAGCCTACCACCACTCCACGCCCCACCACCACCAGGGAACCAGGTGCTGACTTCTGCCTTGGCCGTCCCGATGGGTTGTATGAGAACCCAGCTGACAAGACCACCTTCTACCAGTGCTTCCAGGGAAACACCTACCTGCACCACTGCCAGCCTGGTCTTATCTACTGGGACTCCTGCCAGTGCTGCAACTGGCCCTGAGCCACAGAAGCATATGCCTAAATATCAAAAAAATAACATTTCTACCTAATTTGATTTTTTCAGTTTCAAGTGAAGATTACTGTTGTTTTCATAATGTGTATCCAGTTGATTCCTTCATTTTCTTAACTGATTATTCAAGTAAGAAAGTAAAAGTGAAGGACATTTCTACCAGCTATTTATGCGTAAAGCTAACTGAACCTTGTGCTATATTAATATAATAATAAAATACTATTACATGAAAATACAAACATTATCCATCCATCCATTTTCTATTATCGTTCTAATGAATGTACTCTGTTTGAATTTATTATGTAGGGCACAAGCAGTGAAATCGAATTTAAAAAAATACTTCTATTTTCTGTTCCCTATATTATTAAAACAGCAACTGGCTCCACACCTAAACACAAAAATTAGTATAATCAGGGATAAAAGTGGAATTTAGCAGGTGGGGTGCCCTAAGATAGTTGTAGTGGGGAAAAGAATCACAACTTTCTATTGTGTTCTATTATGTCAATTTTCTTTGTGTACAGGCTGTGAATAGCTGAATTGTGCGGGTGCTGTTCTGAGGTTTACTGCTCTGTGTGGATGAACTGATTTAACCCAAGACGTAACCCACTAGTTTATGAGCTATCTGGGCTGATTTCCATTCCCTACACTGACAGTATGCTGTTTATACTGTTGTTATACTGGCAGTATAGATTTTATATAAAGTTGGATTCAGTGAATCATGAGCTTAAATTCAAATTCATCTCTGTTACACATCATGTAACGTAACTCTGTCCATGAACACAGACACTGCACCAGTCCCACAAAGAGCTTTACTGTAAACACAGTACAGCAAACTAACCTGTTTATCCTGCACTAAATTGCAGTATTTTCACACAACCTTTGGACAACAAAAAGTTAGTATGCCTCAGTTTGTTTTGCAGGATATTTCAAAATATAAACATAACTTTTTTTTTTTTTTTTTATTAAAAAGCCTCTCGTGTCTGGCAGTTTTCGCAATCAGAATGATCATCCGAATG
>VUQJ01044555.1:19351-30890 GCA_015108635.1 Andinoacara biseriatus | reverse complement strand
GCCAGACCGCCAAACTACCAAACCTTTTTGCATTTATAGATGTCCTCACACTAGCTGATGAGCAGTTACAGGACTGCACAGAGCCGAGTGAAAGCTTTCTCTTTCACATGACTGAGGTACTCAAAAGGGCTTCCAAGTAACTTATCGGGAAGAAAAAACAGGAAACATCTGACTCTCTATATGGGATATGTCAAACATGCAGCCAGGACTGAATGTCTAAGAGGGTTGACCCCAGGCTCACTCAATGAATGCTGCAAAGCTGTTTAGTTACAGGATGGTTTATGATTGATGATTCAAAATTGACTTCTTTACACTAAAGGAAAGCAAGTAATTTATTTATTTTTGATTTTTTTTTGTTTTTTTTGTTATCATTTGTTATTTTTTTGTAAGCAACTATTAGTACTTTTATGCCTGGTAGAGCAAAGATTTAAGGGGATTAACAGGTTCTTTACTTTAACAGGTCAGAGATACTTGACAAGGACATCAACAGGCAGCAGTTAATCATTTTTTTCTCCTGACTGCTTTTCTTGGCTTTTGAGGAACAGATGTTTTAAGTTCGACCCTTCTCTAGCTACAACTGAGCTTTCTGCAAAGTTGTTCTTAAACCCAACATGGATCACAAACTATACACCACTTTGAATTTGATCCACATTAATGAGACTACTATCTGAATGCACACACAGTTACTGACTAGAATTGTCAGTAACGATATTTATTTGAGGTTTTCAGGTCCATTTGGTTGATTTAAAACCTTCAAACCACAAGAACAACTCTGATTCTAAGGGTCAACCTGATATTTACCCAAATTTCCAAGTTGTCACTCATTAACCAGCGAGTGAGCCAAAGATGATAAATTCTACGAGCCCACACACTGACTGTCAAAGCTTTGGCTTTTCATTGTTAGTGTTGGAGTGGAAGGTAAGATGTTTGATTATAAAATTCTATCACTGTAATGTCTACCGCTGCTTCTGATTCAACATAATCGCGACTGATACTTCTTGCAGTGAGGCCGGTAAACTGTAAAAAAAAAATGTATTTTTCTTGTTTTAACAGGCAACAATAACTCAGATTCTCACAAGCCTCTCTCATGCTCTGTGTTTTGTTTAACTCGCAGCTGCTTTTGAGAAGAAACAAAAAAAGAGAAAGCTTTACCTGCAAGCTGAATCAGTAACACACAAACACACGTTCTACACTTGTCCCAGAAGTATGCTGCGCTCCTATTTACGTCCCTCTCTCCCTCACCTCTTGCCGCTGAGGCTCTTGAGTTCTGCAGCCTCCCGGACGGTAGCGGTGAAGCAGCCTGAACTTCTTCCAGATACTCTGGCCTTTGAGGACCCCCGAGCCTTCAAAGTGAAGAGTTTGGGTGAACTGCTCCGTGCTCTGGGGGTCTTTCGTCTCTGCTCCTTCCCAGTGTTGGTTCATCACTGTGGAAAGGTGAGACTCAGAAAATCTGTAAGATATAAAAACTGGCATCTAGTCTTCAGTCCATTAGTCCTTTTCACTTCTTCTGCTCCACTTTGGTCTTCTCTAATGTTTTCAGCTGATGTCAATAGCACGCACACTCCTGGGGAGAAGGGGGTTTTCCTTGCTGCTGCGTCCCACTGTGTATGCCCAGTTTGTGGCCGGAGAGAACGAGGCTGAGATCGCTCAGTCCATGCAGAAGATGAGCCTGCAGGGACTGAGACCCATGCTGGCGGTACCCATTGAGGAGGACCTCGGAGAGAGCACCGGGTATGACTGCGCTTTAGGTTCCTTTTAACGAATTATTATTCACCCTCAGTGTTACTTACATTATAGTGTAGATCAGTGTTGGTGAACATTCAAGTTTTTTGGGACAGTAACAGACTCTTTAAGTAAAAATTTTTTTTGCACCTATTCATTTGTTTTTATCAAATTGAAAAAAATTATAGCTTATTGTGTCTTTATTGATTTGGATAAAATAAACAGAGACATTATAAGATGTAAACTTGCCTGTGCAGAAGTTGTATAAGATTATTTCAAGCGATAAAAACAAAACCTTGGATGTGCTTCTCCAGGGTTCTGCTCTCCACTGGAGGAACTACATTGTGTTTCGTTATTAGCTCTGCTGAAGTGATGCTGTCCCATACAGTGCAGAATAGTGTGTTCAGACAGTGTGTCCTGATGGAGTTGATCAAAAGGAATGCAACGCAAAACAGCACCTTGATGGTCTGATAATTTGTGCATTGGATTATTCCCACCTGGTGCTGTTTTTCCTGTGTGTGGTCACGGCTTGGAAAATCAAAAACAATGATGTTAAAATTGGTGGTTAAAATGAGAAGTTTTTTATTTATTTTTTTCTAGAAGTTGTGGCCTGTCTGACAGCCGCAGCATGTGTCCCAGCTCACCTCCTGCATGCCTCTCAAGCATGTGAGGACAGAAGTTAAAAGGACCTCACACTCAGCCCCACTATGTCAGACCCTACACACAGTGGACTTCAACTTGGGTGTGAAGTCCACTCCATTCTTGTGTTGTGGTTTATCACCTGCAGGGAGAAAAGATGCAGGGAGAAAAGATACAACGACAACATGGTCGCCATGCTGGAATGTGTGCGAATGTCCCACAGCAACGCTTTGAGCAAAGACCCGATGATGCAGCTGAAGATCACGGCGCTGCTCAGCCCAGAGCTGTGTGTAAGGCTTCCACATCAGAGTCCCCATTAATAATATATATATTTTAGAAAAGATGTTACAAGGGGACTTTTAACATTTTTTTTGAGTGGGTGGGTGGAGGCTTTTTTTTTTGAGCATTCTGGTTGTACAAGTAGCAGAGTGTTAACATTAGAGCGTTTAAACATGTGAGAAAAAAAGATAAGGACGCACATTTCAGTGTTTGGTGTGTCCACAGCTGTTTCAAGTTGTTCTTGAATGTGCAAACCCACCTCCCCCGACCTGCCCCCTGTCTGCCTTACCTCTCCTTTGGTTCAGTTCTGACACTGTGTATTTCCTGAAAATTTGCTGCTTGTATCAAAGGCGAAACTCACAAGCCTCATCGCGCAACAGCCATATGATCTGAATCTCCTCGTCAGAGCAATGGATGGAGAGGTAAGTCCACAATTCAACAAATGACACAGTTTGTCAGACAGTTCCTATGATTTAAATACATTTACATTTATGTCTTTATAATCCTGATGAGACCAGTTTGGATGCTAAAGACGTTTTTCCTAAAATTGCCTCTTTTAGCCAATCAGCTTCGCTGGTTTGGATGAAAAGGAGGCTGCCCACTTGCGATGTAGCCTGCAGAGGCTCAACAAAATAGCAGAGGTACCGATGCAGAGGACACATTTGGATTGGATGGGTTGCACACTTTTATTCTGCAACTCAACTGGAGTATTCACAGTAAACAAACAAACAAACAAACAAAAAAATAAAATAAACAACAACAAGCAAAAATGGTGAATCATGCAAATACTCGTATTTAAAGAGTGAAACATGCCACGTTAGCCTCTGTCTTTTAAAGGCCTTCTGCCTAGAGGTCCAGTTTCTTCTGACTGGCTGCCCCTCTCCTGGCTTCCACAACCAGAACCTAGTGGTTGTAACCTTTACCTCCTCTGTCAGGGCCAGAACTGTGGCTCTGACTGCGCCTGAGATGAGCACATGAGGAAACCATACCAAAGTAATGTCAGTGTTGAACAAAATTACACTGGGAATTACATTTGCACACACTGACATCCTTAATTTAAAAAAGAAAAAAGCACAACTGTGATAGAATATTTATGACCTGTGAAAAGCGTGATAGCTTCACTTTTATTAGACAAAGCTCTTTTAATAAGTGTAGATGCAAATGTTCAGTAAATATATATTCTTTTTTTAGGCAAGCGCAAGCAAAGTCAGAGTCCTGGTTGATGCAGAGTACACCTACATGAACCCCGCCCTTTCTCTTATCACCATGGCAATGATGAAGAAATTTAACAAAGATGGTGCCTGGATCTGGAACACATATCAGTGTTACCTAAAGGCAATGATCTCTATTTCTCTTATCATTTTATCTTTGAAGTGTCTTCATTAAACACTTTATATTTGCACTGAAAACTGCATTAATAATAATCATTCTCTTAAAGAGAGACATTATCAGAGACTTCTCTTGCTGTCTGTGGTTATCAGGACTCCAGGTCTCTCCTCTTAGATGCACTCTGTCTATCCAAGAATGAGGGTTTCTGTTTGGGTGTCAAGCTGGTGAGAGGCGCCTACATGGACAAAGAACGACAACTGGCAATGAAAGAGGGTCGCCTGGATCCCATACATCAGAGCTGGGAGGACACCAATGACAGGTAGGTTAGGATGCATAATCCAGCAGATGCATCCCAGACAGCGGCAAAACATAAACATTCACCTTCTTGAAATCATAAATTTTTGATCTTGACGTGACTCCTGATACATTTCACATGTCTGCTTGGACAGTTATAATGGCTGCCTTGATGTGTTGATGGATGTCATATCCCAGGAACCTGAGCGGTACAGGATCATAGTGGCCACTCACAACGAGGAGTCGGTGAGACGAGCTGCCAAACGGTGAGAAGCCACGATGATGTCATGTAACACCAAATGTGGTTTAAGCAGCGTGAGTGCAAGTGCAGTAATGGCTGACTCAAGATGTGAGACAAGGCGATAAGGAATAAAACTGTGGTGCAGTCCCACTGGACATCTGGTCACCCTACCTGTATGTCCTGGTGTTAGAAAGGACCTGCGCTTTCTAGATGGTGGAAATATTTGCCTCTGGAGGACCATCTTTTCCTCAGCCTCTCTCTCTTAACCATGAGATCATGAGGTGCTGCAAAATTGAGTCAGTCTGATGATCATGTGCTCTCATCACCCAACAAACCCAAATCACAAACTGTTGTTGATCAAATTGCATTTTGGGTAATGTAGATGTGGGGTTTGGCGCAATTTTTGGAATTTATAAAAAAGAATCTACATTTTTTTTCTTCTGTACATTATCACACTGTTTGTATAGTAGAGAAAGGCTAAATTATACACTTTGAAATGTTTCACAACCCCTCAAAATGTATTTATGACCCTGCCAGTTAATATGTAACTATTGTGCACATGCTCTTCAGGATGAAAGAGCTGAGGATAGATAAAGCTGGAGGCTCAGTGTGTTTCGGCCAACTGCTGGGCATGTGTGATCACGTCTCCCTTACACTGGGTGAGCCGATTTTCTCCAAATCACAGCTTGGCATTACACGTGCATTAACTGTTGTAGCATCAGAACTACTCTCTGTAGATCAGCAGCTCGAGCCATCCTATCGCTCGCCATTGAAACTGATAAATTATCTTAATGACCATGCATCTACCTTCTAATCCACAATCATTAGGCAGAGCTGCACTGAAAGAAAACACTGCATAAGTGTGTTGGTCTCTCCTCTCCCCTCCAGCTAAGGAGGGTTACACTGTGTACAAGTCAGTGCCCTACGGCTCAGTGGATGACACGCTTCCCTATCTGGTGCGCCGGGCTCAGGAGAACCGAACAGTGTTGCAGGGAATCCGCAAAGAGAGGGACCTACTGAGGAAAGAGCTCAACCGGAGACTCCGACTGAGTTTAAGGGGAGGCAGCTAACAGGCTTGCAACACTAAACTCTACTGCTGAACACGTGGGAACTTTGGTTTGAAACCAGAAGGTGGTGTGGAAAAAAACCTTTATGGGGAGCATCGCTGAACAGAAGAATGTGAAATGCATATACATGTTCATGTATCTTGAGAGTGCAATATCCAAAAAGCCCCTGAAAACTACTATTGAGTCTTGAGAAGGTACATTAAGTATAAAACTCTTAATTCTAATGTACTGATCATCTTTAAACTGTGTGGGTGGACTGAAAAAAGATTTGATGATGACAGAACAGTGTGTATTGGATGGACAGGCTATTAAAAGAATGCATTTAAATACAACTATGAAGTGTTTCTTTTCATCTTTGATAATCCACATTCTTCTTTTAAAGAGAGGGAAACATGATGCTCAGAATTGCCTGTAACCTAATTATGAGTATTTATAAAACTAGACTGAACCAATAGATTCAAACATGTCTACAGACTAAGATGTGTTTGCAAGATTTCCTTTGGGACCTTTTTACTAAACAGGTTTCAACTGTTGGTCAGGATGTCAGTCAAGTTGCACTGAATAATCAACTAACTAGTCATAAAATATGTCAGCTGTGACTTCTGGTTAGTATTTACCCTGGCCTTCTGGCCAGGTTAAACAGTGATTTGAGTGGAGTGGGGGGAAATGACTCACTCAGAAGTCATAATTTCTACTCAAGCACATTTGCTGCTCTTTTTGGAAGAAAGTCCTGTCACTTTGGAACATCTTGAAATTCCTATGCATACTTATTTTGGGCAGTAATTTTTAAGTGGCATCATTTTGCCTGCACTCAGTTTAACCTTTAAACAGCAAAAGATATTTCAGTTGTGAAAGACGTTTCTCAATATGGAATAACCAGATGACTTCATCATGCACAGATCCAGATTCACAACACTCATGGGAGCTTTCAGCTTTTCAATTAATCCCTTAACGCCAAGTGAATCATATTTGATAAGTTTTTGAGACTTGTACATTATTATCATCCCCTCCACCAAAAAAACCTAAATAAATCCCAATTTTAAGCAATAAATGATATAAAAGCCAATGCCAGATGTGGCAGATACAAATTAAAATTCATATGCAAATTAATCTTTTAATCGTAAGGTTCAATACACACTCCATTTTCAAAATATTAGAACTGTCTGGCAATTATTCTGCTTCAGGTTTTACAGTTTAAAAGTAATTTCCTTTTATGTCCTTTTGCAGTCACATTTTTTCTACTTGGGAAATAAATTCTGTGCCTTTAGATAAAATAGATTTTGTACTGTAACTAAGCATTAAACTTGAACTGTACAGAATAGAAGCTCATTTGGAATTGAATTGTACGTAGACTGCAAAAAAACACCTTATAGATCATAAAGCAGGTTACCTGAGACTAGAGTAACTGATTTTCATTGTGGAGTGGTGGGGTTTGCCCCCCCCCCTTTTGACTTTGTACTGAAATTATACAAAAACCAAGCATCAAAATCAGACTGCTTATAACTTTTTATTTGATAATTGTAGGTCAATAACGCTTAACATTTCTATTGCCTGACTGTACTTCCACAAGCCAGCCACACTGCAATCAATGCCTGTTAGAAATAATAACACTCCATATTTATTCCAACGAGATGGCAGAAGCAGAATATCACACTGTGCAGTTGCTGAGGCAAAGCAACTCCAGCTGACATTGAAGCAGCTGCAAAACAGTTTTATTAAGGAGGAACAGCCAAGAGCCGAGCACAAAAACACAGGTTGTTGATGTTGTCATGGAATGAAGACTAGCTCTGCTGGAAAAACTGAAATCCACAAGCTTCAAGCTCAGTAGTTTCCTTGATTCTGATTCCTGTAACCGCCTCTCTGGTAGCCCGACTGCTTCTGCTGGTAAGAGGATTTCTGATCTGTGATGGTACAAAGAGGAAAACATAATTATCTTGTCAATGACAGACAGACAGACAGATTCATTACATAAGAAGCCAAAAAGAAATCTGTTTCCAATGAAGTACTGCTGATACAAGCATAATCTGACCCATATCCAACTTAACATGTTAGTGCAACATATTAAATAGGAAATAACCTGAGTCCAGTTTAACATACCTCTCTGGTAGGATTGCTTTTGTTGGTAGCCACCTTTCTGATCTGTAATACAAATAAAAGCCAGTTATCATGGTTTCAAATAGAAAGTCCAAGAGATTGTCCTGAAAACTTTACAAGTTCCAGAATTAACCAAGTCCTGTGGCCATTCAGAAACAGGGTGACACACAGTGCATCTTGTTATCCAAACTCACCTCTGTTGAAGTATCCTCCGTAGACGCCCTGTTTGAGGTCAAACACGCGCTCGTTGTTCTCCACCAAGCTGCCCAGTTTCTCTGCCAGCTGCAGAGCCATGTTCTGCAGAGATGTTGGCTCTGTGCGGTGCATCACCACCGTCTGTGTGGGCTGGTCAAGTGACGCCTGTTGGGAAGAAGAGAAGGAAAAAGAAAAAACACATTAACAGCATGTAAAAAGTATTTATAAAAATTAAAACACATGAACACAAACACACACAAAAGCCCCTCATGGGACTTCGACTGCATCTATACTTCCACTCCAATGAAACAGAGAAAGTCTCACCATCAGTTCCTCATTGATGATCATCTTGCTGATTATGCTGTGGACTGTGGGCATTTCCAACTCAAACATCTCAGACAGCGTCTCCATGCTGAAGGACAGACAAATGTTATAGCAACACTTTTTCCTGCAATGAGTTCTTGTGTTCAGATAAAATGAAGTTTTAGCAGAACAGTGTCTGAGATCATTTCTGGTCTGTGTGGAAACAACCTGAAGCTGTTGTCAAACTGCTGAAAATGCTGCATCTGTGCTCACCTGATAGAGTCGTATACACTGCTGTACGTGAACAGATAAGTTCTCAGTGACTCCTCCTGGATTTTCCTATTTAAAAAAAATAAAATAAAAAAAGAACAATGTCTACAGTAAGCAAGAGGAATTACCGTATTGGTAAATGCACAGTGATGACTAAGAGCTATATATACTAACCTCACGAGCATCTCGCGTACTCTCTGCGCCTCAGGGAACAGGTCCCACACCTTACTGTTCATCTTCTCGTTGATGATGAATGAGTGGCAGGTACGCCAGTCTCCCATCTTCATGGCTTTGCTGGCTGCCACTACGTGCTCCCTCATGCTCTCTGGGGGTCCTGGAGGACAAACAGAGCTGTGGTTACCCCCTGGTTTCTCTGTGGATTAAGCATCCGCTGCAAAGAGCTCTCAAGTGATGCATTTCGTACCTAACAGTGGCTGTCTCTCTCCAACCCTGAGCTGGTGATGGAACTGCTTGCTGATCATTCGGCGGCGAGCATCAAACTCATGGGCGGCCATGTAGGGTATTTCCAGCAGCATGGCTGACACCAGGTACACACACTCCAGCAGCTCCAGGTTAATGTGCATGTGGAATGGAACCTTTTAGGGAGGATAAATGTGAGCACTGAGCAAATCCAAGTTACAACAAAAGATCTTGGTTAGGTTAACTGCTCAGACAGGACTCACCTGTCTTCTCTTTTCAATCTTCTCCTGCTCTGCATTCCTCTCCTGCATGTTCCTCATGAGCAAACCTTGACCCAGCAGCTCCTTCGCACGGCCAGAGGACTGAATGTCCAACAGGGCATTGTGGGCATCTTTAATCATGCCCTGCCTAAATGCACAAATTCCAAGTTGGACCATAGTTCTGTTGTACAGGATCTGGTGGGGACAGTAAAAAACAGGCAATTAGAATATATAATTAATAGTTTCAATATTATGATGTCATGTGACCACGTTCGATGTGTGCCTACCTGTACAGGTGGGTCAGCGTGTTGGATGTTGTCCTGCAGGTGGCTCATAAGCATCAGGTCACGTGCCTGGTACCAGCGTGAATGCAGAGCATGGTGATATATGTGGCAGAGGATAGCGCAGGTTCGGATACGGTCGGTGCGATCCTTGGCGTAGATGAACTTGCAGAGCCGATCCATGATCACGGCGCTGTCCTCCCCCTCGCTCTCCTCCTGGTCCTGCTCAGACTGCACAGCAGAAACAAACCGTTCAGCACACCACACCTTTCGAATCAACTCGCACAGATAGCCTTTTAACTTATGACAAGACAAATTAAATTGCATACAAGCACACTTTATAGCGTGATGATTTTTCTTCTTTGGGGATAATAACATTTATTTAACATCATAAAAAGCATCATGTTGGAGATGTACTTGTTAAGAAAAGAAAGTCTCTCTCTTCACAGTCTGTATCGTTCCTTTGCTTTTCTCACCTTGGTCTCTCCCTGCAGGCCCAGGCTGCGCCTGTGAGCTTTGTAGTCAAACTTATAGTAGGTGTGCATAATTCTGCGTAGGTAGACACGGCAAATTTCTTCTGTGGAGCCTTTGTTCTCCAAGTAGGTGAGCAGCCGGTCAATGATACCACAAACCCTGCCCTCATCTTTGAGATTGTCAACATATTCTAAAGAAAACATGAAAAGGAAAGAATCAGCAAAAACAGAACCACACTCATACGTGCATCGCAACACAGCAACACTGTTCTGGGCTTTGCATAAACATTTAGATTTCTCTCTTATTTTGCAAAATACTAAACCCTAATTTATAATTCTGACATATTCATAACAGTTAATAACTATCAGCCAACAACAGTCTGCTTTTGGCATCACTCACCTTGGGAGTGGGGATCAGTGTTCTGCATGATCTTTGTAAATTCTTCATCCATCCTCTCTACCAGCGTTAAGACGCATCCACGTACCCTGAAAGGCTGACAAATGCAAACAAAGAAATTAATACCAACCACACAAAACAGCTGATACAGACACAGTGGACTCTTTGATCCAACCGCATGACCTAGAAAACTGACCTCACTAAACCCAAGATTGGAGGTGAATAGAGGGCAAAAAGGGAGCAGTATAGTGTTTTAGTTTAACGGACTTCACTTTCATTAATGTGCTGAAATCCTCTACTAAATTATTAAACAGACAGCACTTCTTCATCTGTGGTCAGATGGGGACAGATATTATTCAGAGCTGATTATGAATCAATCATGTGGAGTAATTAGGGTTACTGAAATTACCTGATCGGAGACGGCCAGATTCTCGCTGTCCTCTGCGATGTTCTCCCCGATGAAGATGTTGCTGTTCTCAAAGAGAATGTCCAGCAGCTCATCGATGCAATCCAGGCACTTCTTCCACATATCAGCCTAAACAGGAGCAAACCCAGAAGACCACCACTCAATAACTATTTTTCAATCCAAAATGTTAAAACAGTAAAAAAAATATTTGTTGACTCTTATTAAGATACTGTAATCCAACGTGACATGCTACAGTACATCAAAGTACAAACAAATGGGACTCTTATGTCTGCGGAAATATAGTTTAGTAGATATTCTAAGAATTAAAAGCAGGGTAACTCACTTTCATGAAGGCTGCCAGGTTGGGGTTGTAGTCATACAAAGATGCAATAATGTTGAACTTGATCTTGACCAGGACACCTTGGCCCAAATTATTCTCAGCGGCAATGGCTGCCAGAGCATGAAGCAGCTCGATCTGGGCTGCCCTGTTAGTGGGAGGAAAAATATTAAGACATTATTTTAAGAGTCAAGTGCAAAGCCATTTTTGAAATCATTTTCAAATAAGTTCTTGCAATTTATAATACTTCAAAGGAAAAAATGACAGCGATTGAGAGTAAATAAGAGGCTTCACAGAGTCATTAATCAGGTATTGACTATTTTTATATGCAGTTCATTTACTGGCCATAATTACACAACATGTCTTATTGAAGTAGATTAGCTATCAATAGTAATGTCCAATTAAAAAAAAAACAACAACAAACAAACATTTTTTTCTTTCAGTTTTAGTGACTAATGTAGTCTCACCTGTCTGTTCCCTTTTTGCCTCGTGCCTGCAGGATCTCATTCAGCTTCTTCACCACCACCGCTGT
>VUQJ01044555.1:6886-18876 GCA_015108635.1 Andinoacara biseriatus | reverse complement strand
AGACAGCATATGGTGACAACACACTTTACATGACTAAAAGGTAAAATCTGAATCAAAGTTTAAAGTATATCAAACATTATTCCCTTATTCTAAAGTGTTCAGGACTCGCATACACCTTAAGAAAATAAAAGAGAGGAAGTCTCACTTCTTGAGGAAGACCACAGCCAAGGAAGAGGTCTTTCCCTCGCCATCATCTGAACTTTCGCTGTCACTGCCTTCAGGGTCTGAACCCCAGTCTTCATCATCATCTTCATCATCATCATCAGTAGAAGAAGACTCCTCCTATCAGGGAAAGGGAGGAAAAAAAACCAAAAAAAAAAAAAAAAACCTACATCTTAGCTTTGGTATCCTCTCAAGTAATCATGTAAGTTTTATGTCTTTCCCACCAGATTTCCTGCTTTTTGCTCTGTAGTTCAGTTACATGATTTCTTACCCCAGATCCTTTGGCACTCTTGAGGAACTTGCTGGCTTCTGAAGGTGCCTCAGGCTTTTTCTTTAAGAAGGACTTGGCTGACACTCCATCGCCTGATTCTCCTTCGCTTTCAGAAGACGCACCTTGTGGAACAAAATTTAAGACCAATATCAGAGATGATGCTTGCTTCTTTCCCCTCAGTATAAACACAACCACATCTTAATCTCATGTTCACATCTAATCTTCTAAAATGACTGACTGAATGGAGCTCAACACACAATATATGGTGTGTTGCCAAAAAAGAAAAAAACAAAATCACTAAAACGCCCTACATATACAACACATTTCACCTACGTACCTACTATGATTTATGATATTCAGTTTGTATCACTGTTGAGACATGCAGAAACAACAAGCTTACCAGAATCCTCTGGCTCCTTCTCCTCCTCTTCATCTGCAGACTCATGTGGATTCTAGCAAGAAGAGTGAAAGAAAAATATTTTATAACTGCTGTTAATTCAGGCTGCTCTACAGAGGGAAGCTGCCCACCGAACAGCTCTGATGGAATCTAAGCAATGCGGAGTTTACCATCCACACAGATTCATGTAACACATTAAAAACAGCCTCTTGCTTTAATCTAGCTGTGCAACAACAGGCATAATTTCTCTTTTTTGTCTACACGGCAGCCCGTATACAGATTCTCAGACATATAAAAAAGGGATGTCTATACTGACAGAGTATGGGTGACGACATAAGTACTGTTTTTAATTTTTGATTTTACCTCCTTGTACGCAGCTATTTCTGACTCAAAGTCTCTGTTGTACTTGCGGATCTTCTGACGCAGCGTACTCAGGGCTTTTGCATTGTTTTTGTTCATCTTCTTCTTTCCTTCCTTATCCTCCCAAAGCTAGAAAGAAAATAGTGTTATTTATATTTTAAGGAAAAAAAAGTTATACAAATGAAACTAAAATGCAAGTTTTTTTTAAAAGTCGTGCTTTAAGGCTACTAACCTGGTTCAAATAGTCCTCCAAGTCAGCCAGAAGGCGAATGTAGAAAGGAGGAATTCCCTCTTTATCCACTATATTCTTGCTTTTAAGGAAGGCTCGACACAACTGCTCAAACTCCTCCAGACATTTGGACATGTCACGAATCTTCATAGCGTTGCGGATAGTCTTTATGAGGTTTGTCAACTCCTCAAACCTAAGAATCAAGTATAAATACAGTAAAAAGATGGAAAAAGACAGACTTTCACACAGTTTTTAAAGATGCCACACTAACCTTTTATCTTTGGCACTGCGCACCACTCTTTTCGTGTCCTCCTCATCATCACTAAGAAGCAGTGACCTGTGAAAACAATGTGCACATGTGAGATCGTTACAATAACAACACTGTGTGTTGAGCTGGTGATGAGATTTATTCTGAGTTGCACTGACTGCTTGAAAGTTGTTCCGGGTGTTTTGGGGGTGATCTCATCGACGGACGAGGACTCCTCTGACTCACTGTCAGACCCGGTGGCAAAGAATCGAGACATTGCTGAAGGATGTTGCCAATCTGTAGAAAAACACAAAGTGTGGAGTCATATTAAAGAGATTACACCAGATCTGCTCCACATTTGTTAATTTCTATACTGGTACTGTAAAGCTGATGTTGTACAAAACCTATTATGCTTTCTATTTGTTCCAGCTCAAAGATAAGTACTGTTTATCTGTCAAAAAAAATAATAAAGAAAAGAAAGGGGAAGAAAATAAAAAAGCAGCAGCAGCAGCCACCACTTTCAGACCCTATTCACAAAGGGTCAACACAGCTCCAGATGCTTTATTTGGGATGTTTTTTTTAACCTGGATGTCCTTCCTGATCTCCTCCTGGACTCAAACTGGGGATCTTTCGCTTGTTAGGCAAATATATAAAACACTACAGTGTGGAGCCACTCTTTACACAAATAAATATATAGTTCTGGTAATAAACGAAGAAAACAACTGTGTCTTCTGAGATCAGTATATACGTGAATATACAGATCAATGTATCCCATGCAGAAACTTGGGCTAACTCAGTAACGGTCAGATGCAGAGTAGAATGCAGCTAAATGCATTTAATATGCTCACAAATACAAATAAATTAGCGTGACTTCACTTTCTGATGCTGAACAGTGTTAAATGCCGCAGAAACACACACCAAAAGGAAAAATGAATAAATTTCGCCGAATAAAATTGTGAGTACAACTAACTGCTACTGAGGTGCGTTCACGGGCTTTAACAATATTTTTGCATTTAAGTTCAGCGTTAAATATACACTTTCTGACGCAGCAATTAGCAATCAATCGGTTTTGTTTTTTCTTTGGTGCAGTTTGCAGTATGGACAGAAATTACAGACAAACTTCCACCGGCCTTTCTGAAGCTCGAACGCGTCTAATTAGCACGGCTAATGCTAGCTTACAAGCTAAACAGACGGATTGTAGCAAACAAAGACAACGGAAGCCAAGCTGCAGTTTGAGTTATAAGTCTAGCGCAAAAATAATTCACAATATTAAAGCACACAGCAGCCAATTAGCTAACAGGTTAATACTTTAATACTGAACCTGTCGCGATAGAACATACTTCAAATGTGCCGCTGTTCGCTGACTTCCAGCGACAAATACCGTAATAACCCTATAGCTGCGAAGTGCACTCTCCGAGCTTTCATGAACCGTTTGAATTTTTCCCATTCGTAAGGTAAAGAGCCAACTGATCAAAGTTCCTTTGATTAGGCGGCTCCCCGCTGTTACATTTCGTCTTAAACAGCTGATCGCCGCTAGTAAGGGCAGGGAACCGGCGCTTCAGCGGCGATCGCCCGGTGATAAAGGAGCCGAACGTGGCGCGGGGTAGTTGCTAAGCTAATGCTCGCACCACTCGGAGGAAGCACGGGGCCTCCTCTGTGTGCGCAGCCGGTAAATACGCAACGCTAAAGCGCAAGCTCACACAGTCCCATCAAATACCGAGTCAAACTCACCTACGACCTGGTGAAGGTTATCCTGTTTTGTGTGCTTGAAGCTGTTATAAAATCCAGTTTTACTGTAGGAGCAGCCACAGAAAAAGCGTGCTACACCCTTACCGAGCTCTTACGTCAGGACAGGAAGTGTGCTGACAATCAACAAATCACAGGATGGTCCTCAGCACGGGAAGCGGTCCGGTTATAGCGCCACTTAGCGGCTGAAACTGTGTAGTTGCGCTTATGGGAGTATGTAAATAAAAGGCAAAAACAATTGGTTACCAAATTATTTAATCTGGTGCTGAGGACAGGGATTATAACAACAAACTGGACAAAAGGAATAGTCAAACCATTATATAAAGTTAAAAGCCTCAAACTTTACCTTTATATAATGTATCAGAAAATTGACTTAACTGTTGTGGGCTTTCTAGATTAACAAGCAGATTTTAAGGCAAGTCATTCAACAATAGATTAAATTTTTGTTCTACATAATGTAATTGATTTACACTTTATTGTAACAAAGTGGAAGAGTTTGAGAAAGACAACAACTCAGCCACAAAGTGGTAGGCCACGTAAAACAAATGCTTAAGATGCAGTAAAAAGATACTGCACTCAATTTCTAGTTGTGAATTCAAATTTGGAAATTCTGTATTACAAGTAGTGGAAGATTGTTTATCTTGGTGCAACATTTAATACCCATTTTAAAGATTTTATCACATCACATCAGCATTGCTGTATGAGCCAGGGGTCTAAGGAGAATAAAACACTTCCTCAGATATTTCACGATATTCATCCATTCAAGGCTTTTTTATTCAGTAAAAACTTCACATTACAATAATGTTTCATATTTAAAATTAACTTCTAAATGCCTCCTAAACACCTCACATGTAGCCATTTGGGAGCTCGTATTTTAAGCCAACTGCTCATCCAAACAACTGCAAATGTGTTCTCCCAGCAAAGTGTTAATTCACTCAAATGAAAGAGAGACACAGATTCTTTGATTTATTAGATAAACATTAAACAGTGTATACATACACACAATCAAAATCTCATCCTCACTGCAAAATGAAAAAGAAAAGAACTTCAGTGAGTAAAGTACTTTTTATGTGTAAATATTAACATTTATACACACCACAGATTTTAAATATTAACACTGGGATTTGACTGGAACATCTTCTTGTTTAGTGTATTTTAGTAACTCTGGAAAGAGAGAGAGAGAGAAAGAGAGAGAAAAGGAAAACTGCATTAATAACCTGCAACTGTGCATTGTTATCTTGACAGAACTGCACAGTTGAAGTAATAAGTAATAAGAGATAAACTGCCCTTACATTAGATAGTAAAAAGAACCCTCAAATTTCTAATATTTCAAATATTCAGTGTGACTTCTGACTTTTAAATTAATACAAACTATAGACACATGAAACTACAGTAACATCTGATACCTTCTTTCAGTCTTTGGTTTTCTTCTGATTTCATTTTGAGTTGTTCTTCAAGCACAGCACATTTTCTACAACCTGCAAAACAGTTTGTTTAGATCATTAATTAAATTGGACAAAGTCTGTGAAATAATCATTTAGCTTCCACCTTTATTTACCAAATATCACACACGGACTGCCTTCATTAAGGCCGACTACCCTCTTATACTGTCTTTGAGATTACATTGCAATGCAAGGCTCTGCAGCCTATTTTGATTATTTTCAGTTGTCTTAATGCATGAACTCTTTGGCCTGTCTTTGAGTGGCAAGAAAGTTCAGACAACATGAACACAAACAGCTGAATACAAGATCTGAATGAACACAAGGAAAGTTGACCACAGCAGCTCTGTGTACCAAATGTCCAGCAGAAATGACACCAGATCGGTCGCTGTAGTGTTCCCCTCAGCACTCCCTACTTACCGTGACCTTGGGGTTTAGGTAGGGGAGCTCTATTGCTGATTCCAGGCTGTTTCAGGGCCCTGGCTCTGCTGGCAGCATTACACAATGCTGAACTTTCAGCAGTACATGCTGGCACTGCGGCCTCTGAAAGCATAAATGCACCACAGGAGCTCGCTTCAGGTTACTGAGCTCATGAAGCTGTCCAGCAGCACCAATTGCATCAAACAAACAGGAAATCTACACTTATTTCTTTATCTTTAGTGAACAATTTTTGGGTTTTTTGCAACTGTATATAACTGAACAGATAGTCCTAACGTACCTTCTCTTTGAGTTTTAGCAGGAACAGCTCTCTGACTGGGCTGCTTCAGGGTTTTGACTTTGCTTGTAGCATTGCAGGCAGACACTGGAGCTTCAACGCTACTGGATGGCATAGAAGCATCTGAAAAGAGTAGAGCAAAAAGGGTCGGTTACATCCATTTAGTGAGAATAGAAAAATCTTTTTTTTTTTTACCTAAGTGACTGTTGAGCTATGCTTAAGTTTTAAGCTTCACGTTTTACGTGAATTCCAATCAATTAAACGTCTTTAAAAAGCTGTAATATTAGAGCACGCCTTTGCAGCAACTTATTTACCCATTTTCTTCCTCTTTGATACTGGCAAAGCTTCACCTCTGGTCAGAGGGTGCTTCGTCGCTTGTGAAGTCTTGGCCACAGGCTTAGTTACTACGTACATAAAGAGCAGACACAGTTACAGAAAAATAAATGAAAAATCTGTCACAAAAATCAACTAAATCTCTAGATTAAATCCCTAACGCAGTGACTGTTACGCTTTAATTAAGAGTCACGAGGTGCCTTTCATGAATAGAAATACAGGTTTACATCAAGGTGCAAAATACTAGTTACACTCAAGAACAGGAAGGCCAGATAAAAAGAGCTTGCACAGTTATGAAAAAAAAAAAAAAGATGAACTGTGAAGTGTATAGGGCTATACTCTGCTCACATTCAGCCAAATGCTGCAGAACTGATAGGACAACACTTCACAGAACAAGTGGATAATGACTGAGCATATTTCAAAAACAACCCAAAAATGTTTCTCCAGGAAAAGTGGAAGTCAAAGCGCTGTACAGTAAAGTTAGTGAACAATTGTGTGAAGTTTGATGGGTTTAGCTTTTAGAAAATCTGACCTCTGACCTTTAGCTTGAGGTCAAGGTTGCCGAGATTTTTAGTAGATACGTCTAAGAATTTGAACATTCTGGGTCACATTGTCTTCGAGTTATGGCCAACATTAAAGTTTTTTGTGGAACAGACTCCAGGCTATGACAACAGCTCAACTGTTTTTTTTTATGGGTGTAATTCCTAAACAGTTAACATACTTTTGTCAAACCCCTTAAATTAAAGCTTGATTTTAAAAATCTCCTGTGGTGGGGCACAGTGGCAAAATAACAAAACAACAAAAAAAAGGTTTATTGTTCAAATAATTATGGACTAATCATAATTTTAAAGTGTAGTTACTTGAAAGGTGACCATACTGTATAGTTACATTTAAAATAAATATACTTTCCTACAGATACAGTGTGACCAATTTATGGGTACCTGCAGGTCCACAGAGCTTGTTAGCAGTTGAAGAAATTGCTGTACTGCTTTTTGCTGAAGGCAGCCTAAGACCTGATGTAGCTCTCTGGATGCCAGATGGAATACCACTCAGCTGCGGTCTCTGCAAGCCACAGCTGGGCACCTTGGATCCTGGCATCAGCACAAAGGAAAGCCCATGTAAGCACACCAATACCCCCGTTCAGAAGAGAAACAGTACATATCTACAAGTAAGACTGAGGTTAAGAACTACACATGGCCTACCTGTTGTTGTAGGACGTAAATTGTAGAAGGATGCTACTCCTGTGGTCTTAAATACACAAGAACACAGGATGTTAATGAAAGACTGTCATAATATGAGCTCACTGCCTTTAATCAGTACAAAGTAAGATTCAATGAATTTAACTGCCATGGATGACAGTAATCAACATTTTGCAATAAACATTAAAGTCCTACCCCATGGGGTGCATCAGAAGCAGCAGCGGCAGTATTTCTTGAAGCTTCAGTCTGGGTTCTTTGCTTTTTCATGGGCAAGCTGGATGCTACTGTATCCAACCTGGCTGGAATTGAGGAAACTGGCTGTGACTTCATCAGCGGAGCTGCAGCTTTTGAAGGAGGGCAAAGAGATTTAACAGGAGGTTGTTTAAAGAATGTTTTACGGTCACAGACGAGGTTTGATGGAGCATCTGATGGGATCTGATCAGCAGGCTTACTGGGACCATCCGCATACAGTTTCTTCTGCGATCCTGGGAGTATGCCATTGCCTCGTTCAATGCCAAAGTTGAATATTTTACAGTTAGTCATTGGTGTGGAAGTAATCAAGCAGTCTGCCTTTAAGTCTAGGGTGTCATCCAAATTGAATGTGTCTGCTTTGTTGTTCACCATGCCAATGCTTTGGCGGTTTAAAGAGTCAGAAAGACCACCCATCACAGGCACATCTGAATGATCCTTAACCTCACAGCTACTGGCTCCAGAAGTGTCTTCATGGGTTTCAATCACCTCGGCATTAAGGTCATTAGCAGGTGCTGTCACATTATGCTTTGATAGATTGGGGTCAACTTGGTCTGTAAGGCTAATGGTTAGATTACCTACTTTAGGTGTAGTGGGCTTGTCCAGAGACCTTGGGTGACTGTCAGATGAGCTCATTTCAGACAAAGTTATTGTGCCATTTGGCTTGGAAGCGCTTTGATGACTGTCACATAAGCTCATTTCTGTCAAAGTTACTGTGCTATTTGGCTTTGAAGCACTTTGGCTACTTTCACTTGGGGCTGTTTCTGACAAAGTTATTGTGGTGCTCTTCTTGGAAGATGGTTCAGAATCAAAAGTGTTGTTCTTGGGGTCAACAGCTGCAGCAGCTGCTTCCCTTAAGACTGTGCTGCCACTGGATTGTTGAAAAGAATGCTTTTCAAAAGTGGTGTTCTGCACGTGACATGGACCACATTCCTTTATAGATGAGGAATTTTGACTTGCCTGATCTGGAACCCCAGTTCCATCTTTGGAACAGTTTACATTAAATGGAGGAAGATCAAGTGTCTTATTCTCAGGGTAGGAAACTGAAGCAGAAGCATTTAAATCGGAGGACATACTCAGATTGACGGTTTGCGCAATGTTAAATGTGCCATTCCCAGACTCTGCTGCTTTTGGGTTTGTTTGTGGCACATTGTTTTTCAAATTGGTGTCCTCATTGTTAACTTTCATTTTGTGAGAAGATTCGACAAGTTCGCTGCATGATTCTGAGGTGCTCTTCTTTGGACTATTACTACACTCCATATTAAATGTAGAGACCTGCACAACCTGAGCTGATGTGTCACTGGAGGACGTTATGTCACGTGTAATATTAGCCGTTTGGCTGCCAAGTGTATCCTCCGTTGATGCTTGACTCGTTTCCATATTTTGTCCACTGGGTTTGCTGGTCGACTTGGTTTCATGGCTGGTAACCAGCTCTTCATTGTTAGATTCCACCATATCCGAAGAGAAGAGTTCTGAGGTGACTTTTGTTGGACTAATCCTGCACTCAATATTAGAGTGTGCAGACATGTTGCTAGAGGATATTATTTCATGAGTAATATTAGCAGGATTGTTCCCAAGTGCATCCTCAGCAGATGTTTGGCTCGTCTCCATATTATGTTCACTAGGCTCTGATGAAGACTTACTGTTTTCCAAAACACTCCCCATAGTAATATCCTGAGTTACTTCCAGGGAAGTTTTTATGTTTTCCCTCACACACCTGTCAGATTGAACACTTGTACTTAATTTTTCACCTGAAATGATGCCTGAACTGCTAGGCTCTGCCACAATTTTTTCACTGAGCTCCGACAAAGGTCTGACAATTTTTAAATCAAGAGGTGGAAGATCCTGCGTTACATCCATGGTGATCTCCTGTTCTCCTGGTGATGACTGTGAATCATGTGTAACATCAAGAAGAGTAATTTCTGGCAAGAATTTGTCAAGTATCAGCCAGGGTACCAGAGCATGCTTGCTCTGAGAGGGGTCAACAATCTTGGCATTCAGGTTTGTAACATCCATTGTCGCCACATGCTCTGAAAGTTCAGGAGGATGAACTTCCAAAATACTTTCTGGAAGGCACGTGCTTGCAGTAGTTGCAGGCGCACTGTCAGGAACAGGGGAATCATTTCTAGTCAGCTGTATCGTAGAATCACATGTGGAATCATACAGTGTCATTTCTGGCAAGCATTCATCACCCAGGAAGGACACAGGACTATCCATACCGTGGAATAATTGCCCAGAATAGCTACTGGGGACATCTGAGTTGGACTGCTGAACAGAACCTTTTGTTGATTTTTGATAATCTGCTGTGGCTGGACCAAAGGAGTAAAGAGGAGCTGTCAGACGACAATTATTTTCATGTGTTGATGGCTCTGAAGATTTATTGCCAATATTTAAGTATTTTAAAATTGGTGTCAGAGCAGACTGGAAAGAGATCCGTGACGTCTGCTTGCTGTTTGTTGGAGCAGGGGTTGAAAAGGTGCAACTGTCTGATGGAGGGTTGTTTTCTTCATGGGGCTGCTTGAGTTTAGAAGTCCCGGCTTTAACAGTGCCCCTGGGTGGAATATTTTCACAGGACTCATCAGCATCTGGATTTTCCTGAATGTGTAAGCCTCGCCTGGATGTCTTGTTGGACATGGTGAATGACTCTTCTTCCTTCAGAACAAATGCAGGATTTTTTTTGGTTAAAATTTGAAACAGGACACAGACTCCTCCACACATTATCAGCTGTCTCAGACTCTCTGTGCCTAAAATAACAAAACTTGACATTACTGGGTTATGTAGACAACTGGCTCCAAGATGAAAATGATTCACCACTGAATTATGTCAGATTTTTTTTTGTGTCCTTCACGTTTTAGCTGTGTCCCTGATCCAACACACCGGAATCAAATGGCTGAATTACCTCCTCAGTATGCAGTCAAGTTCTCCAGAGTCCTGCTAATTACTTCTATATTTGACTCAGGTGTGTTGAAGCAGAAACACATCTGAAACCTGCAGGACACCGGCCCTCGAGGCCTGGAGGTGAATACCCCTGCTTTAAACCGATAAATTTGGACGTAAGAAAATACACGCAGCAACATCGTTGCTTAAAATCACTGATGGGGCTTGTAGCATAAACATCAGGACAATTTGCGAGGGAAACGTTGATCCCCGAGTGTTTACTCTGCCAAATTTACGTTACATGGTTGTTTCATATATACTGGAAATACCAGATCAACCATAACGAAGCTAAGCTAATTTTACAGCGCTAGTTAGTGTAATGAAAGCGTCTGTACTTACCTGTAAACATGCACTTCTTGACGGATGTTTACAAATGTGAAAATATTTCAGTCTCAACGAGACTCCGGTTTGATAAAAGAAACCCTTTCCCACAAAATAAGTGTCACAATAACATCCAAAAATTCGTCCTGATAACCAACGAAGTGCCTCTCTAGTTCGAATGTCAGTTTCCTTCACACTCATTGGACGAATTACACCAATCGCAGCGCAAGGCTGCTTCTTCGTGTATTTGATTGTGAAATAGCGTGCCTGCACAGACTACAGTGCCATCTAACGTTTAATAATCACTGATTCGAAAACGTCAACCCTTCATAAGGGAACTGTTTGTAGTGTTTCCTTTTATTTTATTTATTTTTTTAACCTCTATTTTACCAGGAAAATCCAATTGAGATTCAAAATGTTTTTCACAAAAAAGTCCTGGGCAAGACTAGCAGCAATTTACAGCAAGATATTAGATTCCCCTTTAGTTTTCCATACTGTCTTTCTGTGCTTCGTAATATAAATGCTTATTCAAACTCTTCTACCACAGTGCAGATAAGAAGAGAAATTGAGGAGGAGTTAGAAATGAGTGCATCAGCTCAGATTGAGCAGTTTGGACACAAAGTTAGAGAGGCAAAGCTGATATGGTTTCGACATGTGCAGAGGAAGGAATCATAAATATGGAGCTGCCAGGCAGGAGGAAAACAGGTACACTACAGAGAAGATTCGTGGATGTAGTGAAGGAGAACATGCAGAGGGTTGGTGTGACAGAGGAGGATGCTAGGGATAGAATGAACTGGAGGCAGATGATCCTCTGTGGCGACCCCTAAAGAGAGTAGTTGGGGAAAAAAAAGAAGAAGCCATAATTTGCAAATACCTCAGTGTGCTCAATTTTGCCTTTTAACTTGTGAAAAGGTGTTCAAATTTATAGAATAAAATATTTTATGTTTCAGTAGAAAAAACATAATAAACACATACACCTGAGGATAAAGAATTTCTGACTGACTGAACACCTGGGGAACACCAGTGTGATCCACCATCATATTCATAACTTACATTGCGTGATGCATTTTTGAACAAATTTATTCCTCGATCAGAGTTCAACAGGCTCCATGCCAAGGAGCACTGAAGCACTTCAGCGGGCCCATTGTGTCTCAGCAACTTCCTTAGGCACTTAATGTTTTCTTAAACTGCTCATGCTAGGGGAAATTGTGTTTCATTGTTTTTTAAAACAGAGATTAAGGGCATTGACATTGTTTACATATAAAAAAATACAATTCTTTTTTTTTTCAGTTAATCTTTATTATACAAATTACATCAAAGACATGAAGGACGTTTTCTCAACACACAAAAATAAAGCCATTTGTATATTACAATCAGATATTCAC
>VUQJ01044553.1:47479-60229 GCA_015108635.1 Andinoacara biseriatus | reverse complement strand
AATATATCTTAGCTAGTACTAAACAGAACATCAGCTGCCTTTCTTTTTTATGTACGGCTACATGTCTTTGGTTGTACATGTATACAGGCAAATATTTATACATATTGCACATTTTGTTGATTTTGTTTTATGGGATACTAAAATGCACTCTGCAAACTCTGCAAAAATCAAATATTTCATCAAATATTTATTGATGAAAGGTTTCTAACTTGTAAAGTCTCAGTCTTCTTTTTTTTTGCTGTGCTGGGCCTTGATTGAATGTAAGCTTGATTTAGGAATTTCATTCAAATTATCAACTGATGTGAATTCCTGAGTTGATGAATGCTTTTCCTCTTCAAACTTTGTGTTGACACTCAACAACTAAGGGCTCTTCTCAGCAGCTGACTGGATACAGAAGCTAATTGAAGCCTGCAAAGCAGAGGAAGTCTATAAAAAGAAATCAAAGCTTCAAGCTTGCAATTTCCACTGAGTAACCCGTCATTAAGAAATGGCAGTTTAGGGGATTTATGGAAGTTGAAAGAAAATCTGGAACACCAAGAAAACTTTAAGGCATAACTGTAGGCCTGCTGAAGAAAGTCATGGCAACACCATGTGACTGCAGAGGAGCTACAGGAAGGTTAAGGTGACATAAGCGCTTGTAAGTGCACTATTTCACGCTTTACAAGGAAAAGCACAATAGTTCAACTAAAACATAATTTAAAGTATACATTTCTTTTGCTTCCCTATTTGCTGTTATTTTTGATGGGTACTTAATAGATCATCAAGTTGCAGCTTGTTATATTTTTCTAGCGAAAGACAGTGGATGATTTTATGAATCATTAATATGTTCCTACTTTATTTCAGTTGTCTAAAGTTTCTCTTGATCCAGTCTCTCGCACTGCAGTATTAAGGCCCTTCAAACTATTGGTCCCAAAAAGTCACTGGCTAGGATAATTTAATACTTGTTTTTTGTCCTAATGTTCAACTAATTAATTGGTAAATGACACATATTTTCAAACCCTCTATCTCTGCTGGTGTTGTTTCTGCTGAATTATATTGCCAGTGCACAGAGTGCTGCATTTTGTGGTTCTCTCCAAGACATTAACTTTTGATGATCATTTTTTTTTTAACTTTTACCAAAAATAAAAAACAGTTTGTTTCAAGGGCTTGTCCCTGTTTCTGTAAGTATCAGCAGCAGTCAGTGAACGTGGGAACTACCTATTCTTAGCTATTACTGAAAATGTTCCAGATTTTGTTACAGCTTACAGTTTTACCATTGCCTCATTTTAATATCTAATTTTGAATGAATTCTTATTTAGATTTATTGGTGCATGATATGTATTGTAGTGCAAGATTTCCCTGGCTGTGCTTAATGTTCTACAACAAGGTTTATGATGTTCTTTGGACTCAGAGGTAAGGGGAAGAGTTCCAGTCACAAAATAACTTGGCATCTAGGTAGATAAAAAAATAGATAAATAAATACATAAATCTCTGGCAGGAAAAAAAAGAATGTGCTGAAAACATTTTCTTTTGATGGTTTGATGTATAGGTATGACTCTGCCTGCATTCTAAAGACCTTGAATACTGGTGATCTGCACTTTTATTACTGGCAGTGGTATTAGTTGATAGTAATCATTGCCTCTTATAAGAAAAATCTCTGTCTACACCATACTTAGAAGGTGTTACCTTGCCTATCAGGCTGTCATTGAAAAGCACTGATAAGGGTTAATTTTAAAAGCTAACCATTGCTCATAATAACTGCTTTCAGCAACTACCTCTATTTTTTTTTCTTTGATGAAAGCATAGCAATATGAAGATAAGCTAGAGTCATATTGGAGAATGAAACTGAGCTATTTGACCATGAACATGATTCCACATTATTCATTATCTACGTCTTCGACTCATCCTACTGAATGAGGCTCGCACAATTCCTATACTTGAGGTCCTCAGTTTACCTCACTAGTTTCGAAAACAGAAAGGTTAAAACAAGAACTTGAGGTAGGTAGGATAGAACAGAAAAATCTCTTACAGACATACTTCTGTTTTAACTCAAGTATCTTTTCAGATGTCGTGTACAGTTTCTTCGCATCAGTCATGGGAAAACATGCATAAGCGCTAGTAAAATAAAATAGTGCCAAATCTTAGCCTCATATAGAAAGAACTGTGTTTGAGATTTAACATAAAGTGCCCACATTGCAAGGGTACAAGTACCGGACACTCTTCTGCTAAATGTTACTTGGGCAGCTTACAAATTTTTTTTTTAAACTGAATGTTCTCAAACACAGAGCCTGACGAACAAAACTGTCCAAATGCTTACCCTCTGGACTGTACATTACATAACAGTCCTGATTTCTTTTTCCTTTGTGCTTCTGTTTTGTTTTTTCTTTTTTTCCCAACTTTTTCCACTTAGTCAACCTTTGACATGTTCACATTGAGGTGTTGCCCACATCTCTTGGTTTTTCCTTCACATCACAGGCGCAAAGTGCACCAGTAAAACAAAGAGTTATTCTCGCCAGTGGATGTTGTTATACCTCCAACTTTAGAGAACTGGCAGAAACAACAATGGGAGCAGTTTTCTCTATGCTGCCAAGTTCCAGGCTTGGCAGCATAGAGAAAAAAATAAATAAAACAGTCTCTCAGTCATAGCTGTATATTTCACTGGGAAGAAGTGGACACCTTTGGGTAAATTTCATCGTTCTCATAATTTTTCACTTGTTTTCTATCTTTCCAACTTCTCTCCTCGTGGAGAGAAGTTGGAAAGATAGTGCGCACGTCCTGCTCAGGAGGTCAAAGGAGCAGAGCAGCATTCGACTTAATGTTATGTTTATAGAGCAGCAGTTTGATGTTTCCCAGCCTCATGACCTCTTTTTAAGAATTTTTATAACACTAATTTGCATATGTTTATACCAACATATGGCTTCTTGGAGAATCCCTAATTTAGTCCATCAGTCCCAATCTACCCCAGTTTTTAGAGCTTATAGAAACACATGGAATATCTCAGCAAATACTCTGCAGAGGAAGCCTCAGCTGGAGCAATTTAAAAAATTATTTTCCTTTAGAGGAACCTTCAATTATTATTTGGAATTGCCTACAGTGCGCACATATATTATATGCCAGGGAAGTGTGTACTGTGTGGCATGCAGCATTTCTGGTTATTGGCATCAGTGCCTAATAGATTCATCAGAACGTGGTGCAACATTCTGGATTAATGAACATTATCTCTGTCACACAATATAGAAGCTATATAACGAGAAACAGTTTATTGTTTTAACAGTTTAACGTTTACTGCTAATTGTGCTATTGTTCATTTACCCATTTTGGGCCTGGCATGAGTACAATATTTACTACTAGTATGAGGTGCAACTGATGATAATGCTATCTGATTTTTTTTATTTTTTATTTTCGTTTTGTTTTGTTTTCTCCTCAGTAATAGTGTATTTTAATGTAACAGATTGGAGCGCAATTTGGAGCCTTCTGTGGCAGGGGAGAAAAGTCATTCATTAAAAGACACAGACCAACAGGCCAGCAGAGTTACTTCTTACAGTGAGTGGAGCGCTTGTTTTGTGCTTTGTTTCTTATATGCTTTTTTCCCCACATTTTTGTGCAACGATTTGTCCAAAATGAAAATTGTAGAGCACACCAAAGCCTCAGCCTGTGTCTGTAGTGTGTGACATACTGTAACAAGTCAGCTTTTGTATTTTTCTTCTTTCTTAGATTTTATTAATTAAAATGAAATATTGAAATATCTACAAAGATGCATCTATTAGGTTACTCAAGTAACAATGTAAACTCTGTATGATTAATGGATATACTAACGTTGTTAAAGGGTTATTGTAAGTGATTTGAGATTGTTGCAAGTCTACATTTTTACACCAACTTATATCCTGTTAGGTGGCCACATGTGTGAAATACGTGCAGCATCACGCAGCAACAGAAACTGTGAAGTGATCCGTGATCTATAAAATGAGAGTGTATTGTGCCATTAGCACGGCAGCAGTAGGTTCTTATATGTCAGATTGGTTTGATTCTTATGGTATTATTGCCCTATCCCCTCAATTCCATCAGCACATTTTTCTCTACTTTCTAAATCTGTACCTCAGTAACGTGTTGTACTTCAGTACACTACTATGTCATTACTATCCATTCATTCAAAAGAAATAATATTTTATGTTTGTTGTGGAGACCAAAAAACACATCAATCCATTATCAAGCAGTGCTTATTACTGTATAATTGACTGTCAGGGACATAATATATGATTCATGTGATTTTCATATCCATACTTGACAGTATCAGTCAAAATTTGGGACATACTCAGTCATAGTGGATTATTTCTTTATTTTATTATTTTCCACATTTTATTATAACACTAAATCAGGACTGTCCAAACATTTTTCAAGGAGGGCCAGATTTATTTATGTGAAAGTGCCTGAGGGCCAACAGTCCCTGATGACATTATTTTAAAGAATAAAAGATGCATATAAATATTGTTATTTAATACTTTAAATAAAAAAAAAATCAAACAAACATGATGTAACCAAATGTAAGCAATCAGAGGAAAACATCAGAGGTAAAAACTCTGAATTTCCAAATGAAATTTATAACATACAGATAGTGTAAAATCCTGCTGTGTAATTCTGATAACAGAGCAACACGTAAGCTACTGACACTAAAGGGCAAACAGCTACACAGGGCAGGTGAATCCAGTCGCAGGTGTTGTCCCAAAAAGTGATTTCAGGGAAAACAAAAAAACACAAACTGATTCTCTTGTATTGGTAAGTAGACTGTAAATGACAGGATTTATGAAGGCCTTATGAATAAAATAAAGAAATGAGCTATTTGCAAGTATCTTTATGACTGTGTTATTGTATCTACATTATAATCAACCCGGTGCTTTTTGGCCACATCAGCTATCTTTATAGAACTCTAATGTTATATTTGTTGCAGCTTTTGCCCCCTTGGCTGGATCTCTCTGAATAAAAAAAAGTTTATTTTTTCTAATAAATAAAGAATATATAAAAGTTGCTTTGCCAAAATGTGATTCCAGCTTCTACCTGTAACAGAAATGGTGTTTCTTACTCAAAATGAATTGATATCATTAATGAGAGATATGTTCGACAGATTAGAGGCCAAAAAGTAATTTACACAATTTCATTTATTTATTTATTTATTCATTTATTTATTTTTGCAAATACCAAAAATCGCTTTTTTGGCACATCACCAGTAAAAACACGAGAGAGAGATGCTGGTGTCGGCTGTCAGCTCTATCTGCAAGGGTAGCTGCAGCGTCAAACAGCAACATGCCCATTTAAATAGCGACAAAATACCAACAGTTATTGATCTCACCGACGCTAACTTTATTTGCACACCCGTACTGGCAACCATGACACCCCGCAGAGCTGGGAAGCATGTGGTGCTTCTCCGTTGTCTCTGAAGGGAGCGCTGTATGTACACAGAACAGGGCGTCGGTGGAGGATTTCAGCTTTCTGGGCTATTTCAAAAAGTCTCTAAAATTCACCGAAGTCATTGGAAAACGTCGCTAAATTTCTCACTGGTTGATTTTTTTTTAGGAGGAAAATGTCACTAAGTTGGCAACTCTGTGTGTCACCTATGACCCCCAACCAAGGCACACAGCACCACACAGCATGGGCTGTGATTGGTTAATTAGTCAATCTTCTTCTTTTTTGAGGTTTTGAAGCAGTTGGCAGACATCTGTTACATGGCACAGCCTCCACGGGTTAAAAAAGAGGAACTGCGTGCTGAGTTGTATTCGATGCTTAGGCCGGTGGGCCAAAAATAGACCAAGAAATTTTGCCGTCTACCAAATATGTGAATTTTGGTCTGAGCTTCTCTTTGCTACTGCTTAACTGTTTGGTATAAGTCATCAACAGCCCAGTGAAAGGAAAACTAAACCATAAATGCACCTTGAAAAAAAAAACACACAAAGACTGATCAAGATGTTCACTGGTGCACAACAATATCTGGCCTCATGCGGTCAGATCCTGGAGGATGAAGGAATTGATACCACTGACTGGCCCCCACACCTGCCTGACCAATAGAACATAAATCCAATAGAACACCTCTGGGACATTATGTTTTGGCCAATCCGACTTTGCCAGGTTGCACCTCGTGGGGAGATCCCCCACGACTCCCCCCATGATTGCCATTATCAGCCATGCATACTGTACAAGCATGTTTGAGCCATACAAACTGCTGAGTACAGTTTTGAGTTTGCTGCCTGCTGGATCATTTTTCCACTGATTTCAGGGTGTTTTTGAATTCAGCCCTCTTTTGGTTGGTGATTGTCATTTCCATCAAATAATGGAATGATCTTTTCATTCCTAACACTTTACCCAGTCCATATCAATAAAGATATCCAGCATGATTTTTTTCCTCATTGAAATCTGACGTATTTTCAAAGTGTTCCTAATTTTTTTGAGCAGTGTATATGATAATTAGCGAATTAGTGCTGTAACATACAGATAAAATGACTATCTATCTATCTATCTATCTATCTATCTATCTATCTATCTATCTATCTATCTATCTATCTATCTATCTATCTATCTAACTGTATGAGGCTTATTGCTGACAGATTCTTTACTTGTTTGCCTGTAAGAAAATAGGAGACGTAATGCACATAAATGGTTTCTTTCATTCTGTGAAGGTGAGCATGCATTTTTGTGAACTGGGGGTCTGTCCAGGGTGTATCCTGCCTTTTGCTCTGTGACAGCTGGAATGGGCTTCAGTGCCCCCACAACCTTGAATTGGATACAGGTTAATAACATCAATATATAAGGACAGAGGCAGCGATTACACTGCAGATTTATGATCACCTCAAAAGAAATTCTCAAATCTTATTTTTTCTAACTCTGACTCTGTTGACAGTTATGCAACTGGAAGAATTTATTTTAAATTATTGCAGCAAAAATTGCTTAAATCAAACTTATCTGTATAAAGCTTTAGACACATAATACACTGATCAGTTAGCCATCATTTGTCATGTGTCCATCACACTGATGGAAAAATGTCTGTCACAGCCTCGATCTTGGAGATGATGTGAATAATTGAGTGAAGATGAGTCTGAAAGGACTTTAAGCCTCTAAAACTGAACTAAAAATATATTTTTAAAAGTGATTTTTTTTAAATGGTGCTGCAGATTACAGTCTGATTTTAATCTGATTGCGTTTCATGGGTCTACCAAGAGCCGGATCTGCCCAGAAGTTATCATATGGTCTGGAACAGGTCAGGAAACTGTGTTGGAGTCCACTTACATGGCAGAACGGATCTAATCTATGAGGATCACAGATTCAGATTTGATGGGGCCCAGATCCAGTTTGGCTCTGGTCATTTCCCAGCTCATCCCATCCAAATCTGTTTTGGATGTCTTCATAGTGGCTTATTTTTTCCCAACACGATCTGTTTTCCTTGTTTAAAACAGCTCATCCTCCAAAAACTATACTAAAATATTTAAAATCCATAAAAGCCTAGATGTTTCTTATGTTTCTCTTTACTGATAAAACTTCACATTCATTAAAGGCTTGAAAAGCTGCCCTGCATTTTTTGAGTTAAATGTGAAACTATTGTTTAACTCTTAAAATCTAATTAAGAATTTTTATAAAGTAATGACGGAAATAATTAAATCCTCTATTTAAAAAAAATGAGGTTGTTACATTTTTTACTGAATAATTACGGAGAGAAAAAAAATGATCATGAACTGTAGCAAAAACAGCTTTTATTTCATAACAATAAAAAAATGACTTGAGGGTGGATCTGCCTGGAGTCCACTGCTATCTGAGTGATTAATATCACAGGTTCATCAGTAAACTGTGTCTTATATGCTTCTCCAGATTTTTATCTTCACTTCCTGTCACCTACGTTTCATCGCTGTCAGGTTGCTGCTGAATAATTGGATTTAATAAGTGAAATGTAAAATTTGAATTCCAGCTTCATCTAATGAAAATTCAAGCTGGCTAAACAATGACCACATTCAGTATAAAAAAAGAGATATATTTTATATCAAACTTTTACACTGTCTATGATGATGATGACAATCTGATTAAAATGATTGTTTTCTTCCCTGCAACTTCCACTGGATTAAAGTGGAAGCTCTGCTCTTTATTTACCTGTTGTCATGGTGAATCCTGGTATCAGAGCTCCATTGATGCGATGATTGAACCAACTCTGATCAGCTGTTCTGGAACCAAAAACTCAGGGTTGCTGATTTGAACACGCTTCCTGGAACAGGGCCCGGAAAGGCCCAAGTGAGCAGCATTAACCGACAACCTTCCTTATCAGTAAGAACAGCCCACAAGTCTCTTGGAGATGGTGGGAAGGGTGTCACATACTAAAAAGTCATAATAAAAAATAATTGCAGACTGTAGTTTAGCATCGCACCACCAGGAATAAATGACATTTCATGAGGCATTAAAAAGACCTCAAATCTAACTCGCTAATTGCTTTCTGTTTAATCACAGTCCAAACAGTACAAAGTCATGCAGTGTGCTTTCAACTGAGAAAAAATGATATTCTTACAGAGTCATTTTTTTTATGTTGGAATTTTATAGTTTAGTGAATGAAAACTGATCTAGAAAATTCATAGTGCAACTTACCAATTTGTACTTTTTCTGAAAAAAAAATGGCTTTCAGGAGATACCTGAAAATAATGACAAAAGCCTGTACAAAAAATAAATGCAAACCAGATAAAAAAAAAAAAAACATTTTCACATATTCTAGGATAAAATAGGACTTCTCAAGGTCTGTTGAGTCTAAAGATACAGCAGATAAAGGCAGGTAATAAATGGAAGTTTAAAAGAAAGAAGAAAAAACTACAATGTGGTTATTTTTAAGTAGTCAATAACTTCAGACTTTTTAAAGGAGACACAAATTATATAGTTCGTAATTTTAAGTAGTGAGTAGCTTCAGGGTAGTTTAGAAGAATGCACAATGTTTCCCCATCTTAGTTTGTAATTACAGTGATTTTAGGGGCAAAGGCGACATTGCCTCCTCTTTCTCTGTTGTAATTATACATCATGTTGGTGTGCGTGGCAGAATACCCGCTGTTCAATTGCACCGTTATATAAAAAAGATAAGCGCTGTTCTTCCTTTCCGCCTGTAAGGTCACATTACAGGGCGAAGGTCGATAGGATTTTACAGCGATGGAAGCAAGATGATTTGTTTTCAGTTAACTTTAATTAAAAGAAAAGAAAAGTTTGAACAGACCTGGTTAGATGGACCTCTTCACAAATAACTATTTGAACAAAATGCCTTCACTAATATGACCAAATAGAACCGCAAGAGAAACGGGAAATAATTTATTAATCCTTCAAAAATGAAAAGAAATTTGTTACATTTGTTGAATAATATTTGTTGAATAATAATTGAATACATACTTGTGTTTCTGGGGTTACCTTGCTATTATAAATGCAGTGCACATACCACGCTCATGAGTAATAGTGTATTGTCCACTGCGATGCTTCAATACGTTGGAAAGACTCATGGCCAGTGTAGTCTTAGTGCCGATCCTGGATAAATGGGAAGGTTTGCATCAGGAAGGGCATCTGACATAAAATCTTTGTCAAATAAAACATGCGGCTCATCAAGAATGAGATTTTCATTCGGGATCGGTCAGGGCCCAGGTTAACAACGACTGTCTGTACTGCATGAGGAAGTCAGGAGTGGCAGAGCTGGTGCTTGGACACGTGCAGAGGAAAGCCTGCAGATATACTGGGTAAAGGATGTTGAATATGGAGTTTCCAGGCAGGGGGAACCGAGGAAGACCACAGACAAAGTTCATGGATGTGGTGAAGGAGGACATGCAGAGGGTTTGCTGTGACAGAAGAGGATGCTGGAGATGCGGTGAAATGGAAGCAGATGATCCACTGTGGCGACCCCTGGAGGGAGTAGCCTAACATAATGCACGATGCGTTGGATTTGCTACCTGCCCGGTTTTCCTGAGCCTTTCCTGTTTTAAGTTTCTCTTGTCAATCTTAAATCCATGCAAATAAAACTGTGCACTGTTGAGTCTGGGGTCCTGCTTTAGAGCCTGCAAACTGGCCATGCCACCACTTTATCGTCATGACAGCAGGAGTGTTTAAATGTTCACCAGTTTCCTTTTTAAATGTTATCTCACACCGGTTCACTTAACATGCATCATCCTCCTAATATTGCTGTACTTTTAAATTTAAAGTATTTGAGTTTATTCACAAAAAAATAGTATGATTTTTACTTATATTCTTTTAAAATGTACTCCCAAATTTGATCCACTGTAACCACAATAGCAGCTCATCACGGTCAGCATTCATTATTAGGAAGTAAAACGCACTGCTTATACAGCCACATTGTAAGCTTCCAGGCTTGTGGTCTATGTTTTAAATAGTTCAAATCACACATAATTGTTTTTCTAAAACTGCAAAACTGCAGAAGCAGAGAGGGGAGAAGGAATCTTCCTCCTCCTTTGTTTTCCTACTTTCATCTTCATCTAAAGTGTCAAAAATTAGACTCGGTTCCAACATTTTAAAATCACAAGGCCCTGTGTCCTTCAGTTTTTGATGGTGTTTATTTTTTCATGAAAATAGAAATGTGAGTACAATTGAACAGTGTATAATATGCCATGCACACCAAAACAATTTGTAGTAACAGCTTAAGCGTGAAGCTTAGCCAGCAACAGACCGCACTCTTAAAATGACTGCGCACTTACATTATAAGATAGAGCAGATGCTATTTTCTCTAAACTACCCCAAAGTTACACACCGCAAAAATTATTTAGAGTATATTTTTGTCATGGTGCAGCTGGATGGCCTTTATTTCTTTGTTTCTCTAACCTTTTTGTTATTAGTCTCCACCCCTGGGTGGAGTTTCCTCATGGTTCTCTGCTTCTTCCTGCGTAATATTTTGCAATCAAGTTCTGGGTACCGTTGGGCCAAACTTTTGGCTGGTACTGTATATACAGTAGGCTGGAGGTTGCAGCCATTCTTTGCAAGATCATCATCGTCATTATGGTGACATTAGGCCACCTTTATTACCTGTTGTTTGCAATCACCTGTCTATAGTAATCCCATCTCTCCACGTTGCTCCCAGTTACCTGCTCCCAGCTCTCTTGGAAACCTTGCCTGCTTGGAAATACACTCGTTAGCTGCCTGCGGAAACCTCCAGCCAAGCTTGCCCACCTCATCCCCTGTTCTCTATCCTGTCAAAGGAAGCACTCACCTGCTCACCAGCCGGCCCACTCTCTGCCTGTTGTGCTTGCTAACTTTTGGTTTGCAACCAGCAAATACAAGTAAGACTGACACAGTTTATCAAAATCATGTCTGTCAACAAAATCCCTCTTCTGGACTGCTGTTAACTCCCTGTTTCCTCTCTGGCAGAGCTCCCGTGTGCCGCGTTATTGAGCTGCAGAACCTCCCCACCTCTGTCTACTAGTTCTTTGCAATTCACTCACTCAGTAAACAGCTTAAACTTGCCAACTGTTGCTGGAGTCTGCTCTCTGGGTCTGCTATTAGCCACATTATCACAAATGTGTTTGTTTGTTTTTTTCATCTGAACTTCCAATTTTGACTCCCTTGTTCTGCTGAACCTAGCAATAAATATTTTTAGGTATACTGAAAAATCTGGTCTAATTAAAAAAATATAAGCCATGGAAATCATTTGATTTTGTCAAATTACACGATAATTGGAGGCTGGATCATGAAGTACCACCAGAATTTATTTTAACTTCTTTCAAGAGATGGTTTGAGACGTGATTAAGCTCCAAAAGAGCTCCAGCCATGGTTGGTCTACAGACAATCAAGCAGGACTTGTGCTCTCTGAAACTGATGCTTACTGTATGAATGCAGATAATGTTTTACCACCTCACTTACTTGTAGATGAAGTTGGATGAAGTGTATGTGGACCATGATCTGTCATTTTCCCAAACAGATGCCCCCCCCACCACCACCTCCACCCCTATTCTACACGTCTCCTGAACCAATCAGACCCCAAATGACCTTAATTAATGAAATCCCCCCCACCTCTGCCTTTTCCATTATTCTCTCCAAAGCCCCCTGGAGTTCTTCTATGACCATAAACATTAAATATTCATATCTCCATCATTTTAATATTTAAGCCAATCAAATGTATTGCATCAGATAAAACTAACAGCAATTATCCATGCAGCAATAGGGAGCTCTATTTAGTGTGATCATATATATATATATATGTGTGACGATATTAGCTCTCTCTCTCTCTTTATATATATATATATATATATATATATATATATATATATTTATTTTAGAGCTCACTAGACACATTTACTAATTGACTTTAGTCCCTCGCCAGTCATTGTAAAGGTATGTCTTAATAAACCTTTAGCATGCAGCTACAAAGACATACCTGTAGTCCACTCAGGTGCCTTGGAGATGACCTGCAGTAGGAAAATAATTAATGGCAGCCAGCTTGACAGCAAACTTCAAATGAGCAAGTAACAGAAAAAAAAAAAAAAAGATTCAGTGGTTTTGTGTCACGTTTGTCAGTGGCCTAAATGACGTCCAGAAGACTGATGGGATGGACAGCACAGGACAATATAAAAGACACTCATTTTTCCCCCTGGGACCAGATGACTCCACTTCACACGACCAAGCAGATGACGTGGTTCCCCACCAAGTTCCAACAGCCTGCTGGGATGGAAATGAATAGCAGGGTAAGACAGCTTAAGTTTCATTATTGTTTCTAATTTTCATGGATTTACTTTTTTTTTTTGTGCTTTTTTAAATTTTTTTTTTTTCTTTTTTTTT
>VUQJ01044551.1:20930-32023 GCA_015108635.1 Andinoacara biseriatus | reverse complement strand
CTGAATTCTTGGCTCCTGGTTGTGTGTCTGTGGTCACGGTGACATCCACCTTAACCTGTAATCTGACACACACACACGCGCACACAAATATTTTGGTTTACCCCGGTGAGGTATTTGGATCAAACCTTGGTGAAATACCACACACACTCGCTGGTTTTCTCTCATAGCGGTGAGATTTTTTTTTCTTTCTTCTCTCGGTCAGGTGATCCCTCTGATCCCTGCCCGTCTGCTGTGGAGTTTCCAGAAACCACTCTCACTCTGAGCCCACTCTGAGCCCACTCTGAACCCACTCTGAGCTCATACTGAGCCCACACACTGAGCCCAATCTGAGCTTCCACCCTGAACCCACTCTGAGCCTATACTGAGCCCCCACTCTGAGCCCCCACTCTGAGCCTATACTGAGCCCCCTCTCTGAGCCCCCACTCTGAGCCCCCACTCTGAGCCCACTCCTTCTGTGTGTTTGTCTCCACAGAGAAGCGTCAGGACAATGGCAGGGTGTACTTCGTCAACCACAACACACGGACAACACAGTGGGACGATCCTCGGACCCAAGGGTGAGACCGCGAGCTCGGAAAATGTGTGTGTGATTGCGTGCGTGCGTGCGTGCGTGCATGTGTTGGCCTGCTTGTTAGGTGGTGTGTCGCTTTGGGTGTTTGCTCATACTCAAGACGTGGTAGTCATACACAGTTTAGTGTGACAACACAGTGAGTCATCGACATTATGATAGAAACATGAGTTTTATCCCTCAGGAGGAACATTTATTTCACAAACTGTCAGCTTGAAGTAAAAACCTCACATTCTGTAGGACACCAGTTTAATATGATGCTGCTCATCTTTTTCTGATTTTCCTCTCGTCTCCATTCTAGTCGACACGCTCACATTTCAGAGTTTGAGCCTCGCTCCCCTCAGTTTGTGCTGCTCCTCAGATTTAAGTGCAGAGCTCCTGTTTTTCTCCAAAATAAACACCTCCCGCTATTATAGATTATTCATCGCTTTCTTCTTGTAAATTAGACGTGTTTTTTTTTTTTTACATGCAGCCAACAGATTATTTTCCCTTTAACCTTTTATAGAGTCTGTGATTACATTTTTCATGATGGTGGCTACCTGCTCCACAGCAAACATGTTTAAAAAAGACGACTTTTACGGCTAAACGTTGAGATTTGTTTGGAAATGAAAGGTGAAAAGTTGTCTTCTTGGAAAGTGAAAAATACTCTTCCTGCTCTAAACTTAAAGAATAAAGAGAAAGAAAACGACTTCTCACCTTTCAGCCAAATGTGAGCCTCTCCTTCTCTGTCCTCTGAACTCTTGTGGGTTGATCTCCGGGGGTTTGACGCCACCTGAATAATCAAACAAAACGTTGCCATGCTTAAAGGAGCTAAACTCCACCATGGTGCAGCCAGCGCAGGCTTTTTCTTTTTTTAGCTGCACGGGTTGGCAGGGGAAGGTATGTCAGTTTCATCCCCGAGACGGGGCCCCTCGGGACGGGACCGTGCTCACTGCCCTCTCCCCTGTTGCAGGATGATCAAGGAGCACCCCCTGCCCCCGGGCTGGGAGATGAAGTACACCGCCGAGGGAGTCCGATATTTCGTGGACCACAACTCGCGCACCACCACCTTTAAAGACCCTCGACCTGGGTTTGAGTCAGGGTAAATATTCTCTCAGCCCTTTCCTCCCAAACCTGCCACAGGCCGAGGCAAAGACTGCCGATCAAATGATCATTCGACACTTTTTCCAAAGTATTGAAGTGATTTTTGTTGTATAAGCGCTTTGAGTGCTCAGAGTAGAAAAGCGCTATATAAGAACTAGTCCAATTACCATTTACCATTTTTGCCTCAGCCTGACATAAATGCTTTGCAAATATTAAGTCACACATTGGCCTCGTGTGGTGAAAACCTCCAAAAGCTTTCATCTCTTTTCTAAACTTCATCATCTTGTTTATTTTTATCCATTACTTTCATTTCTCTCCTGATTTAAATATTTCTTTGAGTCAGACAGAATCAGTGTCACAAATAATCTACGAAAAACTCACAGCGCGCACACACACACACACACACACGCTGCTCTTCCCCTCAGCCTGTGAATGTTTGCTTTGCCTTGAAGCATCTCAAATCCCACCGCAGAAGTCAGGAGAATGTGCAGATGTGCGACAACACGTCCACTGCAGACTGCGCTGGCATCTGTGTGGGTGTTTGTGCCTTTCTGTGTTTCCGCATGCAAGTGTGTATTTGCTTGTGTGGTCGCTGCCGTAGATGGTGTGTGTGTGTGTGTGTGTTGGTGGGTGGGTGAATCTGCGAGCTGCTTTTCATGCAGATATTTGCACGTATTTTTAGGCTGCTCCTTCACTGTTTTCATGCACTGGGTCCTGCAGGAGTGTGTGTCCGCGGCCAGCGTTCTGCTGCTGCTGCGGTCACCGTTTCCTAACCCAAACCGAGATGTGCCTGGCAGCTCGGCAAGCACAGACCCGACGCATTAGAGGCCTCCTTCTTCTTCACTTCCCCCAAATCATCTGTCTAACTCTCTGCTTCTGCATCTCAGCCTCTGTGCTGCTGACGAGGCACATATCCAGTGTGTGTGTGTGTGTGTGTGTGTGTGTGTGTGTGTGTGGGTTGGTGGAGCTTATACTAACACAGCTGCAGGGCCTGGCTCACCTCTGTCTTTGGGACTCAGACGTTCTCAGACGTTAGAGCTGATTTGAATTTAGTATTTCTTAAAGGAGTAACGCCAGATTTTTGTCGGTCAGCTGAACTTTCGAGTTCCGTTGAAACTCGTAAAATTGACCAGCTTTCTCTGTTTTCTGTGCGTGTTTGTGTGTGTGTGCGCGCAGGTCACGGCAGGGCGGATCACCGGGCGCCTACGACCGCAGCTTCAGGTGGAAATACCACCAGTTCCGTTTCCTGTGCCACGTAAGTGTTGAACGGCGTCCGTAGCCACAATAAAACTCACCTTGATCGCTGCAGTCTGGATCTGTTCACCCACAGAAGGGAAAAAAGCAAAAGTGTGGCCAAAAAATATATTTTCAGTCAGTTTCTTTCCTCTCTACATAAACTCAAGACAAAACACGATTCAAGCAGAGTTCTCTTTATTAAAACTGCAAACCTGCGGCCATAACGGCCGAAACAAGAGAAAAAACTCATCGTTCATTTCTTATGATCTGGAGCTGAAGGCTGCGTCACTGTGTGCACGTTCTGCTGGCAACAATACAGCAAAAACCACTGAAAGAAAACCTGTGAAGTCCTCAGAATAAGGGGGAAATTTATATCTTAGCAGCATGTAATCGAAACCAGGACAGTGTTTTATAAGGTTACTCAGGATTAATGCAAGGATTTCATATCTGTGAGGTGATATTTCCACTATGACGGAGCTCAAAGTGAGCTAAGCGTGTGGACCACATGATATCATTGTGGTTACGGGGGGGCTTTCTGATTACAGAAATGTCCGTTTTTCTCCTCACCTTGATGTTGGCGTTGTTTTTGTGTGCAGTCTAATGCCTTACCCAGCCACGTGAAGATCTCAGTGTCCAGACAGACGCTGTTCGAGGACTCGTTTCAGCAGGTCAGAGACCAATTAAACACTTGTTTGAGACATCATGGAAACATTTAATTACATTTAAATTTAATTAACTCTGCTTTGCTTTGTTGGTTTCGTCCCATTTGCTGCGTTTACCTACAAATGTTTGACAGTTGGAGCCCGTTAAAGGGTTTCAGTTCAGTGAGAAGGGCTTTTAATTTGAAAGAGTTGCAGAATGTATAATAATTTTGTTACTTTTAAAGAGCATCTGTGAATGGATCAAAATGAGGCTTTATGACCGATGACATTTGAAATAAAAGCCGTTTCGTGGACTCTAAGAACGTGTTCTGTCGTCAGATCATGAACGTGAAGCCGTACGATCTTCGCCGCCGACTCTACATCATCATGAGAGGGGAGGAGGGGCTGGACTATGGTGGCATCGCCAGGTGAGAGCATCGTTTAAAACACCAGCTTCTCTTCACATCTTCACATTCTGTCATTTTATGTGATTTTTTTTTTTCCCCTAAACTTGTTATAAAATCCAGTGTTGTTGTTGTTGTTTTAAACAGCTGTTTTTAATGTTGGTGATGGTGCATTTTGTCTGCTTACTGCTTCTCACTCTTTGCACCAGCTTCTTCTTTGGGGAAAAAAAAAGTGGTGTCAAACCTTTACTGTCCTTATCTCAGCTCCATCGTATGAAACCATTTTTCTTTAACAATGTTTTGCTTGCAAAGGTGACAAAAATGTTGTTTTTAAATCTGAAACACTCTAAAAGTCTCAGATGGAGACGAGCAGTTATCCTGGAAGAAAACTGTAGGGCAGCGTTGTAGTTTCCATCCCGACCTGATGGTGGCGATGTTGTGCCACCGTTAGGATGCCTAAACCCAGACACGGTGATACAGAAGTGTGTCCTTCCAGCCTGTAGGAGCATCAGGATTAGTGCAGAGCAGCAGTCCAGCAGCTCCCTGCAATAATCATGTAGCATTGCTAAATGATTGTTGCTACAATAGCAATAATCTGTTTTGTCTGAAAAGGTTCCAGCAGCATGATTTTTGTGCCTTCTGCTGCCCTCCTAGAAGTGCAGAGTTGTGTAACAGTGTTGGACAGGGTTGCATTGAAGGGTTACATGTTGCTCTCTCTCTCTCTCACCACATTGCTGTCCTCCATCCCTCCATCCGTCCATCACACGTATCCATGCTGCCCGTCCGCTGTCACTCAGGTCTTCCCCCTCTGTACATGTTGTTATTTTTCCTCATTTTGTTCTCTTTGGTTTTGCATTGTGTCTCTGTCTCCGGTGTCACGTCAGTGGTTTTACCCTATGGTAGGTGACATCATGCTGTTCTACCACAGGGTAGAACCACGGACGGGATGTTGGGAGGTGTCTGCGTCCGTCAGTCCTTCCGTCAGTCCATACACCCTCCTCCCTAATATTCCCAAAGGGGGAGGGCAGGGGCCTTGGGAGCGCTTGGTTCTGGTGCTGCAGCTGGTGGAGGGGGCCCTCATTCTCTCTAACATCCTTCCACAGTCTGTTTGTGTCTTTTTATTTAGTCCTGCTCTGCTGTATTTATCCTGAATGTTACATGTTTTGTCTTCATGTAATTAATGTGTCAAATATGGTTTGTAGGATGTGTGTATAATTAAAAATATACTTTTCCTCCCCATTTAAATGTAGGCTCTTTTTTTTTTTAGCTAAAAAGAATTGATTTAGATGTTTGAAAGCAGTATAAACTAGACAGCAGTCCAACCTGCACATATGGCTGCTGGAATAAATGAAGCTTAGTTGGTGCTCTGTTTGAGACTAAAAGACATGGATGATCTTAAAGAAGTCCTCGTGGGCATCGCAGAGGTAATCGATATTAAGCTGAGCCAGTGGTCTTCATGTGTAATTTTAGAGTTGAGGTTAGCGACACCTTGTAATCGGTTCCTGTGTTTCTGACAAGAAGATTAAAAGCAGCGAACGAGTGAAAAATGAAGACGCTGTAAGTTAAGGATGATAAATGAGGTAATTACACGCTGTCAGAGCGAGCAGAGCGTCTCATTCTCATGTGGGAGAAATGCTTTTTCATTTTCCTGCTTTTCTCATAAACTCACTGTGATCATGTTGTGTTCAATGTCCTGCTTGGATTGTTGTCAGGATTTCTTTTTGGCCCTATCACATAAACCACAGGATGTGTGTTTTTTCTAATAAAAATTATAGTTTTGAGGTGTTAAGTTTTATAATCATGCAGCAGTGTTACCGCCTGGTATCTTCCTCTCCTGCATTCACCTCCTCCTCCTCCTCCACAGGGAGTGGTTCTTCCTGCTGTCCCACGAGGTCCTGAACCCCATGTACTGTCTGTTTGAGTATGCCGGCAAGAACAACTACTGTCTGCAGATCAACCCGGCATCCTCCATAAATCCCGACCACCTCACGTACTTCCGCTTCATCGGACGCTTCATCGCCATGGTGAGCTTCATCTGGGGGGAGCTTCTTTGAAATCATACATGAAGCAGTTATTTTGTTACAGCTCAGCATCTTTTTCCTCTTCATGATCACCAAAGACAGCAACATTGAGTCTGTGTGCTGCTTGAAGGTTTCTCGGTGAAACCTCACATTCGCCGTTTTTTAATGACTCCCTGACCGTTCAGTGAACCTGAGCGTTACTCACGTTTGGAAGCTCATCGGCCAAAACGTGGACGCGCCGACATTCCTTCATTATTAATGCTGCTGCATGTGTCTGCTGATGGGGAGGCTGTAACAGTAGCAGATAAAGTGAATTAAAAATGACTCGCTAAGTTATAAGAGCAGCGACGGGAGATTAGATCGTTTAGTTCGAGATATCTGTTCACTCCAGGGTGAGAAGAAAGACCGCTCCCAGCGCCATCACGTTCCTCGGGCTGTCAGACGCCGCCGAGGAAGTCGGGAAAGGTCTCGTTCAGACATTAGCAGCAAAAAGAGGAGCTTGTTTTGAAGCGTTCGTGAACAGGATGTGCTACAATGTCTCTTTCTGGGGTCAGCTCAAAAAAATGTGTAGGTCCCAAATCCAACACCCTCCACCCTCCGTCCGCCACCCACACCATGACCTCACTGCCACACCCGGCCCACACCCGCTAACAGCTGCCTATATTTAGTCCTAAGCTGCACTTTACTGACTGGCCTTATAAAGATTGTCTCTCCCAGCTCCCAAAGCCTCTCTCTCTCTCGCTGCGTCTCCTTTCTTTACCTTTCTTCCATCTTCGCCCCTCAAATCTCCCCGTCTGCCGATGAGACGGGCTCTCAGGATACGGCAGGACAGACTGAGTCAGTCAGTCAGTGGGTGTCTGTGTTGTTCTTGGCTCATCGCAGCTCTGAACTCTCACGGGGTTTTTAACATTAGACAGCTCACACACACACACACACACACACACACACACACACACACACACACACACAGGAAAGATTAAGACGTGGTTTGGAGCTGTTTGTGGTCACACATTTGTGTCCACGTCTGAGGCTCAATGATTCACGTTGTTCTGCAGTGATTTCAGAAATAAGAGCCCCATTCATTTTTCCTGCACGTGTGATTGGCCGTTAAAGCATTTCTAACACCGAAAGAGCTTGAAACAGCCCCGTGTGAATCACCAGCGTGGCGAGCGTCCGGGATGAAAATATGTGTAATTTGTCGAGTGTTAATTTGGACCATGTGCACCCAGAGTCCATAAAACACACGAATATCACAGAAAATAGGCCAAAAATAATCTCCCTACGACGTCTCTGCTATGATCCAGAAACCAGTCTGACCCAATTAGACCAGGTGGCGTTCCTGATTGTGGTTTCTAATAGAACAAATCCTCCCCGCAGGCTTTGTACCACGGAAAGTTCATCGACACTGGCTTCACGCTGCCTTTCTACAAGCGAATGCTGGACAAGAAACCCACCCTCAAAGACCTGGAGTCCATAGACCCCGAGTTTTATAACTCCATCATGTGGGTGAAGTAAGTAATCAGATTACAGTTCCTCTCAGTCTGTGTGCTTTGGGTATTTTATGCTCGCAGGAGTAGAAGCTGGCATGTTAGTTAGTTGGTGTTTTAACTAAAGGAGGTAAACAGGAAGAGCTCAGGGCCAAAGGTCATAATAATTCAGTTACGTCTCTCTAAATTTTGATCATTACAAACAGAAAACCAGGATAAGACTTACTAGATTCAGGAAGTCTATAAAACTGCAGCATAGCTGAGGCAGCAGTGCCATCTGCTGGACACACTCTGTTTATACATGATGCATTTATTTTTAATATTTGATTTTTATCCATTCCTCTGCTGCATTAATTTAGCGGTTTAAACAGATATTTTTATATTTTATGTATAAACAGACATTTATGATGAATGGATGGAAAAAAGCTGGATGTGGTTTAGCAGCAGATTTCCAACTTAAAACATCATTTTTAGCCCAGGAAGGCTGCTGTGTTGACTTTAAGCTCGGGTTTGGAGCAGTGACGTCACAGTGGGGTCAGTGTGTGAGGGCGATGCAGGTTTTGGTACCATGATGTGTGTGTGTGTGTGTGTCTGTTTTCAGAGAGAACAACCTGGAGGAGTGCGGCGTGGAGCTGTATTTTGCACAGGACATGGAGATCCTCGGGAAGGTTTCCACTCACCAGCTGAAGGACGACGGGGAGAACGAGCTGGTCACCGAGGAGAACAAGGAAGAGTACATCAGGTCAGTGAGCGGTGACGAAGGAGCAATGAGGTCAGCGGCGGAGAGCAAACACTAAAAAGTAACTTTGTTGTCGCAGCCTGCTGACAGACTGGAGGTTCACCCGCGGGGTGGAGGAGCAGACCAAAGCCTTCCTGGACGGCTTCAACGAGGTGGTGCCTCTGGAGTGGCTTCGCTACTTTGATGAGAAGGAGCTGGAGGTGAGGAAGACTTTGATCAGGGGTTAGGTTCATTCGCAAATCAGAAGAAACTTAAAATTTCATGAATCCAGTTCTTAGCAGCATCATTAGCTCGGAATGATCATAATCCCACTCATTCCCACCTGAGGAACTCAAAGCTTCTTGCTTTAATGTCACAGATCAGGATCGCAGGGATAAATCCCAGCGTGCAGGAAGTGTTTTATTCTCCATGTTCACACACTCAGAAACTGGCTGCACATTTACCGACGTTTATGTTTTAACTGCCACGTGCAAAAAAGTCTCTGAGAGGATGGAGGGTGGGTTCGGCTCCGCCTTTTAAAGTCATTCCTGCTTCTTCTTTTTTTGTAGCTGATGCTTTGTGGGATGCAGGAGATCGATTTGGCCGACTGGCAGAAGAACACCATCTACAGACATTACACCAAGAACAGCAAGCAGATCCACTGGTTCTGGCAGGTACGTGCAGCCAAACACACACACACACCTGCCGCCACGCTGTTCGTGTGTGTGTGTGCGCGCGCTGACGTGAGCGTGTTCCTGCAGGTGGTGAAAGAAATGGATAACGAGAAGAGAATCCGGCTGCTTCAGTTTGTAACGGGAACCTGTCGGCTGCCCGTCGGAGGATTCGCCGAGCTCATAGGTACCGAACGAGTTTCCTGCTTATGGGGATTTTCCTGGTTTTAATCATGGAAAACTGAGAAATATGGTATCCGGGTTACAGGGAGGGACCTGTGATGTTCACACACACCAACAGGAAGTGTGAGAGAGAAGTTAACGTTGAGCTTCCATGAAAAACAAGATTCATTTAGATTTTTAAGAGCTTTTCCAATCTGCTCCAGATTATAATCCAGCAGATGGAAATCCCAGAGCATTTTCATCACACACATCATTATTGTTATTCTTTTTCTTCAAAGATTTAAAAATACAAAGATCCCTGATGTGTGTGTGTGTGTGTGTGTGTCCTGCAGGAAGTAACGGTCCCCAAAAGTTCTGCATAGACAAAGTGGGGAAGGAGACTTGGCTTCCAAGAAGCCACACATGGTAAGATGCTGCCTCACCCGTCACTTCTGTCATTCACCCGTCCACCCACCCACCCACCCACCTGTCCATCCATCCATTGTCTTGTGCTGATCTTGCTCAGGGTCAGGGTGGAGCCTGTCTCAGCTGTCACAGGGTTAAAGGTCACCAGTTTATCACAGGGCTTCTCTGTAAACCATCAAATAATCTAAGCTCAGTTATAAAGAAGATGGAAGCAGTGCAGCTTTACAAACCTTCTCCTGCTCTCTCCCTCACGGGGTCGTCACAGCAGATCATCTCAGCCTGTCCCTCCCACCCTCCTCTGTCACACCAGCCCTCCATGTCCTTCTTCACTACACCCATGAACCTGCTCTGTGGTCTTCCTCTTTTCCTCCTGCCTGGCTCCATCTTCAGCATCCTTTGTCCACAATATCCTGGCTCCTTCTGCACATGTCCAAAACAGACATCATAGCAGGTCTCATTACCGTCCTGTAAACCTTCCCTTTCAGTCTTGCTGCTCTCCTTCTGCCACAAATCGCTCCGAGACCCGTTTCCACCTGCTCCACCCTGCTAGCGCTCTCTTCTTCATTTCTCTAGTTAGTATAAATTGGGTCTCTCGGATTATTGAGTCTGTTTCTGTTTGGACTTTGCATGATTCTCAGATCCAAACGATCTCTTTGTTATACGGGCGCTCGGTGGTTCCTTCAGGTCGTCCTCCATCTGAAACTAACAGGGAGGAGCTAAAGCACACTTTCTTCTGATTGGCTGCCCATCACAAAGAGAAGGTTAGGTCACCGGGTGGGTGGGACTTCTGGGTTTACAGCCACCGACATCTTCTCTGTATGACATCAGACAGAGACAAGCAGGGGAAAAAAGTGTCTGAAGCATTTTTACTGCACATGCACCGACCTGATCGTCTGAAGCTGCGTCCATGTTTAACATGAGCGTCTCCGACTCATCTCTCTGAATATGCTGACAGTCATTCAGGCACAATTTATCTGCAGGAGGCAGAGGGCTGAATGTTACATGTGATTTTATGTTCTAATAAAACTGAGAGGTCATTCAGAACATTTTTAGGTTTCTGCTTCACCAACACGAGAGGCTAAAAACAGCAGCAGCACCTGCAGCTCATCTCAGGACAGGTAATGAGCCCACCTGTCAGCTGCAGCAGTGATCAGACTCCTGTCCTGCTGCACTTTCAGTCCCCGCTGATGAAGCAGGAAGAAAAACCAGACAGGACTTAAAGTGCAGGCGGAGCAGCAGGAAGCTGAAATGTTTGCGTGTCTGATTTAAACTCACTGAGCAGCGAAGGAAGGAATAAAAAATGTCTCCGCAGGGACTCTGATGTAACTCTGTCTCTTCCTGTTCGTCTCCTCCTCCCAGCTTCAATCGCCTGGATCTGCCCCCCTACAGAAGCCTGGAGCAGCTCCGGGAGAAGCTCCTGTTCGCCATCGAGGAGACGGAGGGATTCGGACAGGAGTGAGGCGAGGACGGAATCGACGGAATCGTTTTTTTGTCATTCTTATTTTGCGTTTGTTTGTTGATCACAGGACGGAGGAATCACCTGTCAGCTAAACAAACGCTTACCTGGGGGGGGGGCATGTTAATGAACTGAGTCACGGGAGCAGGTTTGAGGCACAAGAACACAGGGAGAGTGTGTGTGTGTGTGTGTGTGTGTGTGTGTGTGTGTGTGTGTGTGTGAG
>VUQJ01044550.1:12578-22716 GCA_015108635.1 Andinoacara biseriatus | reverse complement strand
AAAAAAAAAAAAAAAAAAAAAAAAATCTACTTGTCTGACTTGTTTTTCTGCTTTGCAACTATTAAATTTAATACATTTGCTAAAACCTGAGCAGTTTGGGGCTAATTACTGGCCATGGTACAGATCACCAACAAAAATTGGTACAAAAACAGCACATGCACACACATACACACACACGCACACACATACACACACACACACACACACACAAAAGAAGTCTGATCCCTGAAGTCTAAATCAAAACTTGTGTGCTACCAGATATCACAGGTTTTGCCTCCCACAGGCTCTCCTAGAGACAGTTAAGTAGATTGTCTGTCAGGAAAGTGGCTTTTTCCAGAGGCCAGTATGTCCTGTGAACCTCCTACCCATTGTCACAGGAAGCTCCCTGATTTCTGTGGCTCAGCCCACACACTACAGCCCAAAATACAGCCGGGTGTCATTCCTTGGGTTTCTCCTTTCCTCACATTCTCCAGAGAGAGGAAGTGTTGCCTCGGCAACAGCTATTCCCATTGGTGGAGCAGAATAACAGAAAAACTTATATAAATGTGTAATGTTGGTCTCACAGTGTCAACAAATCTGCCCAACATATTTTCTGTACCAACTGTTAAATGTTTTTCCATGGGTGAAACTGCTAAAAGCACACCAGGGACATTAATGGCAAGCTTCTTCAAGGAGAATAAATGGAAAGTTTCGGAATCCTAACAAACACATTATTCTGTCTGTTTTACTGAACTCGCTCATTTTGACAGTTGTTCTCTATGTCTTTTCAGTACAAAGCCAAATCAAAACACAATTATAAAATATGAGCTTGCTTCCCACTGCCGACTACCTCAGAACATGGCAGAAGTGTTTTGGCATCAGATGAATTTTTGAGTGCATCTTGCTGTGAGCTGAACCAGTATGAGGATTGGCTTTGTTCACACAGCAGGGGGCTGACAGAGCATAGGAATCCCAGCAGAAGACAGCTGACAGGAGAGAAAGAAAATCTCAGATCTACCAGCAGCCTCATACTGTATCTTACCAGTCAGAGCAATACACTACCAAGATGTAATATCCATATTGCAGACACTGAGCAGGAAGTAAAGTGCTCAATGTCAGGTAACAAAGTTTCTCCATCATAAGCTTCTTGTACGGTCCCGCTGACCCAGTTGGAAAACTACGTCAGCCCTAAGGCAACATTGTGAAGGTCTGAAAGAATACTGACACAAATTCTACAGTAAACACAAGGAAAAGCCCTCATTTAATTTGCAATATTCACCTGCCTCACTCTTTCATCTTTAGTAACTTAGTTAATATTTCTTTTATACATGCCATCTAAGGCTTGAGAGCACAAGCCTTCAGGTCCAAAGTATGATGATATTTAGAATCCCCATGTATCATTCCCTTTATGCCTATATGTTGTTGATATAAACAGTTGCAGTAGGAAACATAGTAACGCTCACTTTGACCTTCAGTTCAATCTACTAATGTTGAATGCAAGCTCAGAGGTCAAATGAGTACTTTCTATATGTTAAGAGTACACACTTGTGTACACCACACTTGTAAGAATCATAGTTTCTAAGTTACAAGGCTTTTTGTCAATTTTTGACCAATAAATCATCAAGTTGACCTTGAAGACCTCGGTGGACGCAAGCAAAATGTTAATGGATTGTTAACATGACCCTGCTCTACAAGCCTACAAAGTTTTTTATTCAAAACTTTTTAAACTATTGTGTTTACAGAAAGAATGACATGCACGCAAAACAAAAACTATTATTGGCATTAGCTATTATAAGCCAAATTGTTATTTTATTTTATCGGTACTGACCCAGAACTTCACAATCATCCATCAGCTTTGGCAGAAACATTGTTGCTTTACCGACCTTTTAGATTTACTACCATAAATGTTTCAAACTTGCTTTATTCAGGGCTTTATTCAGCCAGAAGTTTAAAAAAAAAACAAAAAAAAAACACACACAGGCCTGGAGACTCGAAAGTGACCACTTGGCTACCACCAGTCACTAGGAAAGTGTATTCCCCAACCAGTTGCAAATGGTTTGCTGGCAGTTGCTAGCATGAAAAGATGCATACAGTGCTTCACTTTGGTTGATTGTAGCTAGCATGGAAGATGTACTCTTGTCTGCAAATGCTCAAAAACTACTTCCCAAGAGGTTAAAACTGTCAAAAGTGCGACAGAAAACCAGAACAACACGAATATTCTCCTTCAAAATAAAAGTTGCAGTTTGAAATGTGTTGTAATGTGCAGCAGTACGGTGCAACTTTTACTTTTAAGGTGAATGTTCTCCACTTCCGGTTTGCGTCACACTTTTTTTTTGTTTTATCTTCAGGACGAAGAGGAAATGGTAGGTGTTTGCAGACAAGTTCTTCAGCCTGATTTCACCTGACTGAGGCCTAACTACTTGCTGAGCTCTGGTTTTGCAGAAGGTTTCGCTGCTAAAGATCCACAGGAGTTTGTAGAAACCAAAAATGTTGCTTACATTCGTTAGCCTGACAGGAACTACTCTAAATGAATGCTAACTGCTACAAATTTAAGTGTTTGCTTACAATTTCTTTGGTGGATGTACCTGCTACCCTAATGTCACCACAAAAAGAAAAGAAAAAAAAAAATCAGTAAAAAGTTAAATTATTTTGTTTTATTAATTTCGTTGTAATTTGTTAACAGTATCAACAGCGGCAATTTCTCTGTTCTGTTGTATCTCAGTAAGCCCTGATGGCGTGACAGTGAGCCAACATTCACAATACCAAAATAAAACCCTGAGGCAACACATCTATTATTTTACTCGCAAAGGAAATAATGCAATTACAAACAAAGCTGCCTTCACTGTTTACTTTGAAGAACACACCATCTAGTCTTACGCACACAACGACGAATCTGAACAATCTCCACGGTCACGAAACGGGGTCCTTGTTTAAAAAAAAAAGCGAACCAAGCTGTCATCTGCATTTGTTATAAATGGGAGAATATTCAGACTACGACCAAAAGAGAAATCATGGTGATTTTGTTTGACAGGGAGGAAAACGTGCTGCCGCAGACAGAGAGCGAAGCAACGTGTCGGAAGCAACAAAAAACAAGCGCTTCTGTGTGCTGCTAAAAGCCACCCCAGAGCACTCCCCAACTACAGAGTCAGCTGTGAACTGATGCCGTCACACACTTTGCTAGATGAATGAGACTGTTTGCATACACACTCGCACGCACACATTTAGAGAACCCTCATCCAGTGTGCCTCCATCAGGAGAAACAGCTTCAAGTTTATTAACATACACCCGCTTCCCCTGCACGCACGCACACACGCACGCACGCACATTATCTCAGCAGTGTAATTTCTAGTTTTTCCTTTCTCATCTTTTTTTAGATACACTGAGAGTCAACGTCAACTTTTAAGAGTACAACCAGGCTAAGAAGGCGCACGAGGAGGAGATAGTAACAGCTGGTGATGTTTGACTCAAAAGTGAATAAAAGACTCAACTGAACATCACCAGTGGAAATGGCCTTCAGTTCGTTCACACTAATAAATGCAAGCTGCAATCACCAAAAAAAACCCTGCTTAAGTATTCTTTTCTATATTGTCTAATCCAAGATCGAGAAATTGAAAAAAATCATTTAGCATTTAGCCCTATAGCAAAGAGACAAGTAAGAAGAGATAAAATGCCATTGTACACAAGTTTGATGTTTGTTTCGGCTTGTAGTGACAATTTTAATTCAATTCAATTTTATTTATAATTTGCAAAAGTCACTTCAAGGTGCTTTATATTGTAAGGTAAAGACCCCACATTACTAGAAAGAAACCTCAACAATCAGATGAGCCCCTATGAGCAAGCACTAGGTGATAGTGGGAAAGAAAATCTCCTTTTTAACAGGAGGAAATCTATCGCATCAGTATTGACAGACCTACTAGGATAACTAAGTGAGGGTCCAAACTGGCAGCTGGTTCCAAAGAAGAGGGGCCTGAAAGCTGAAGGTTCAGCCTCCCATTCTACTTTTAGAAACTCTAGCAGGATAATAAGTCCAGATTCTGGTATGTGGCGAGAAGGATTTTAAATTCATTTCTGGATTTAACAGGGAGCCAATAAAGAGAAGCCAATATGGAAGAAATGCACTCTCTCTTTCTGGCCCCACTCTCAGCAGAGCATTCTGGACCAACTCAAGGCTAAATGGTGTTAAGTTCTTGGCTGACATGAACAATAACAAATCAAGAAAAAACACGACACAATCTAAGTGCAGTCAAACATTAGCTGTGACTGGCACTATGACTATGCTGTGCGTCATATCCTGCTGTAACTGTGCCTTTGTACTAGTGTCAGCAAGACAAATCCCAGTACATCTATTATACCTAACAATTCAATTGAGGGATTTTAAATTGAGGCAGAGAACTGCACTTTAAGACACAGTAAAAAAAAATAAAAATAATAACAACAACAACAACAACAGAGGACTGGGTGTAACACAGAGCATTAGGGGACTAACATATTTATCCTGCCACCACAACCACACACACACACACACACACACACATACACACACACCCAAGCAAACAGGAACACATGCATGCACCAGCCTCACTCTCATCCCTCATATGAACCGTGCAGATCCTTGACCAGGGCGCTTGTTTGAAAAACCAGAGGTCAAACCGTAAAGCAATTACACTGGCAACTCATCAACCAAGGGCTGACAGCAATACAATTATCTCCAGGCTGCAGCAGCCTGCCGCAGACTAGTGAGCAGACAGCGAGGGCTGTGTTTAACTTTGGATATAACGGTGCTTTCTGTATAATTGCACCCCGCTGAGTGCACTTTAATCCTGTGCAGGTACAGAGCAGTGCAGCAGGGAGGCGGTCCATTAGGTCGTACCTGAGGCCTTGACATCACAGCATTTCACCAGGACAGAGAGAGAGAGAGAGAGAGAGATGGAAATGGTTTCAAGAGATAACAGACTGATGCAGTCAGGGCTGGTGAAACAGCTGTCGGAGCACTCACTCTTGATGCATATAAATAATTAGTTGAAACGGTATGAAGAGAAAGTGAAGGAGGAGGCTAGAGACCCAGCTGCTAGCATGTATGAAAATATGGAAAACTCAAATGGAGGGATCACCAAACAACTTTCAGCATGTCATCAGCACTGATGATGATGATGCAAGCTGGCTAGTAGACTGTTTCCAGGCATTGCATGTCCTTATGTTTTCCACACGGGAAAAGCTTAAAATTCACTATGTGCTTACAATATAATTGTTAAAATTCAGACCACTGTAGAACAGGTGCTGGTAATAAACACTTGTAACTCGGTTAGTCTTAAACATCAGAAACACTCAGTTTCAACAATGGCCTAAATTTCACAACTAACTGTAACATGGAATATTTTTAAGGAACACTGGTAAAGTCTAATTTTCATCTTGTTTAACAATTACAGGAAGCTTTGAATATATTTTTTTTCCCCAATAATTGACTCAGAGAAATAGAGAGAATCAACACCAAAGTGGTGCTGATCCAGCCACAGGAAAATATCACTAAGTAACACTATTAAAGATTTCCGCTGCAGAGGACTTTTGCATTATTGATTTTCTTTTTTGTTTTTAATTTTCACCTTGTTAGTGCCTGTTTTGCTCCAAACATACGGCGTGAAATGGTGTGAGTGAAAGCCAAACACGATACTGGGATAAAAGGATAAGCGTGCTGAATTATAATGTTCTAAAGAAGCAAATTTATAACAGGAAGGCATGTTGCACATTGCTGGACAATATCCCATTAATAGCCAGTCATCCACGCGCACAGTGATGTATGAATCCATACAGTCTGGACCATCTGTGAGCAAAACTAAATCCCATCTGTGCATATCAGACGTTCTTTATGCTCTGCCGTAACTTCACAAATACACATAAGCGTAAGTGCTTCCATTTATATATTTCACTCCTATTATTTTCTTCTAATACAGTCTTCTGTGTGTTTTACTGTCGCCTATTTGCTTAAGTGTCATTTACGATCTTTCTTTTGCTGCTGCAGTGAAGCAATTTGCAGAAACAGGATCATTAGAATTTTATCATTCAAAAAAAAATATATATATACATAAATCTTTGCCATGCAGTCACACAGTTATTAATGTGCAATGAAACCAACAGAGCACTCGAATCCAGCACTATAACGTGGTCCTCTCCTTTGTGCTTCTTGGAAGATCCCAAACAGTTTCGAGAGGAAGTCTAATCCAGATCCAAAACCTCCCACCAGAACCCAGCATACACATGTCACTGACTTATGAACAACTCCTCAGAAAGATAACATTGTGAGTAGACTGATTAATGAGGAACCAGATGGGAGGAGGCTGGATGGTGGAGGAAGTAATCAGTAACAAGTCAGAAGCCACCAGCAGTTGGGAGGAATCACACACAGTAATAAAAAAAAAAAGTACCCAACAGAACAAATTAAAGGAAGTTTTTTTTTTCTCACCAAATTAAGTGGCACCCTGAACCCTCTGCTACTGGTAAAAAAAAAAAAAGAAAGAAAGAAAAAGCCCGTACTTAAATCTGAGCCCTGCACATCCTCCACAAGCTGCCTCCCTGTAGGAACCAGCCTGTCACTCATGCAGTGGGGCGTGTAAAAGTACAGCAGCGGTGGCCCCGTCTGAGGAGTCCAGTGGGTCTGAATGATGTCTCATCAGCTACTGTGGTGTCAGAGCAGCAGTGCGAAACCAAGGTGTCGAGCTGGTTACCGCTGTGCCCACTCAGGCGCTACGTCGCTGCGCTCTCAGGTGTGATGAGAGGGAAAGTAGATGGTAACGTGCCTCCAAACCATAACACCAGTGGAAAGGCTCAAACAACTGTGTCTGCATAATAGCTCTGTGAAACTTAATTCTGTGTGAAACCCTGGCTTAGACGCTACACCACCTGCTACATATGTTGCTGGGTGTATTTGTGTATATATATGCATGTAAACACCGCACCGCTTCCACTGAGTAGGGATCAAACGGCAGCAGTGCCGCGCGCCTCTCGTCTCCCTGTTTTCCCTGTAATGATGAGTGATCCATTCGCCTCCCGTGGAGGAAGGACATGTTTATACAGCTCCAGCAAAGAGGAGAAAAACAGATTATAGAAGCACTCTGGTCAAATGTCAACACAACGCTGCACAAGTAGCAAAGAGACACACATCAAACGCAACAACGAGAGTGTGAACAGGCAGCTAGTGCTCAGTGAATCAGCTAAAAACAAACAAACCTTTAAGTTTACAAATAGAGGAATTTCCTCTGTGCTGACCCTTGTTCAGCTCCAGTGGAGGATTTAGTGTTTTCTGCCCTGCAGCACTTTAAAACGGAGAGTTGCGTCAAGCCAGTGCTGTAGTATCAGCTCTGACATGTATTGCAGAGCTTTGCAGCACCTTTCACTTGAAACTGCCCCACAAATGGTAGAAATGGAGCAGCTGCCAATTCATCGGGCAGCCCCCAGGAAGCCCTGCGTGACAGGAGAGAGCAAGTTTGCTGCAGGAGCAGCGATTCATTACAAGAGCTCCCCCTCTGTGAAAATTAAGAGTGGAATCAGAGCACAGGGCTAACTGGGATTCATCTTGCTCCCCTTTTCTATAGCGGCTCAACTGCTAGCATGATGAAATAATCACAGTCAATAGGCCCTCCTGCCCAGGGAAATCTGTATGCTAAAGGCCAGGAGCAGAAAGCACAAGAAGGCAAGTGAGATTTGGCCCACCTGCTGTAAAACCAGTGCCTGGGTCTGAATAAGCACATGAAATTAATGAGATGTGTGACTGAATAGCAACTAAGAGGAGGTGGAGGAAAGGAAAGGAAAGGAAAGGAAGTGGAGATGTGCTCAGGTCAGCCCAGCTAAAGGTGGAGTGTCTGGGCAGATGCCAGATCACAGACAAACTAGGCACAGTGACAGATCTATTCCCCTGCTGCCTCCAGCCAGCTGTCACTGCAGATAAACACAATGGGCTCCTCTCTCCAACAACAGCATGCTGTAATCTGAAATTGACAGCTGACTCTGCCTCACAACTCTGAGGGAGCTGGGGGAGAAGACGCTGTGAGTCAATTAACTGAAAGAAAAGAATTTTCATTTGGATGGCTCTGAATGTGGGATAAGTGGAATGAGAGAATAGAGTATGCACAACAACATTCAGGTGCAGGGTAAAGAAAAAAAAAAAAGTCTGGAAAGAAATCAGAATGAATTCCACAAAAGCACACTTTGCTTTTTAAGTGTGTACAGCTTACTGGGAGCAAGAGAAACATGTGGATATTCCCAAAATCCTCAAAAAAGATCAAATGCCCAAACGCTCACGTATTTGTCTTTACACGTATCCTCTGATCTGATTGTGCTCTTAGATCTGGTAGGTTTTCTTCAAGGGCTAGCCCCTACCCAATAAATCCTTAGGGAGTGACACCCATCGAGTGACACATAAACTCCAACACTCCGACGCTGGCTGCCAGGAGTTTGATGTTGTGCATGAAAGCCTGCCCACACAATCACTTTATATGGAGGAAAATACGTCCTTAGCCTCCAAATCGCTCGTGTTGCCAGGTTTTGCTTCAGTCTTTCCATGGGGCATTATGCACAGAGCAGTGGATCAGCGCGCTGTGTGCTAGTTGTGACTGTCTGTTTATGTTTTCACAGGGAAAGCTGGCAGCCGCAGTGTGTCTGGGCCTGCCAATGCAAGCCCAGGCCTCAGCTGACCTGGATTTGTGTCTCTTTACAACAAAACTTTTTTTTTTTTTTTACAGCCTACATAAAAAGTAATATCGCACGCACACATATTTAAGTTCAAAGACCATTAAATGAAGTGAAACACAGTATATCTTCACCGACTCTACGGGGAGCTGCTCTAACCCTCATTCATTCAGTCACTCCCAGCCTCCCTCGGCCTAGTTAATGACATCCGGGCATAGAATTTTAAGAGGTCTATTGCCCTCATGTCCACTGACTTAATATTCAAACTGCCCTATAAATGTGAACTGCCAATCCCGTCCCCATTTTTCACAAGACTAGAACCTCATTTTATCCCTATTACATTCTGATGGAGTGATGTAACTCTGCCTCCCATTCCCAGAGTCCCTCTCACAGTAAGGGAAGCCATCCATTCATAGCAATCTGCTGCTCGCATCATAAATACATGTATATTTGACTCCCTCCGGACGTATTGCAGGTAATGCAGACCGCAAATCATGTATATCAGGATAACAGAAGCATAATAATTTGGATGTCATTAATATGAATTGAAACTTATTCACCTTGAATTCTTCAAACAGATTTAGCGCAAGGACAGGAATCAAAGGAGAGTCGCTCTTCCAGTAGTAAGTGCACGTGTCCTGTATCTCACAGAGAATTTATATGTCAATATATAATTTATATGTCTTTGTGCATTTAAAGATTTCATCTTTTTTGGGGGGCTGCAAACAAACACCAACTTTTTTGAAGGTGTTGAGCCAGCGCTGTTTTGTGACTGTTAGGAGCAACGTGTGCATGTGTTACTGCTACTGACGACGTCAGAACACACAAACGCCCCTTAAAGGGCAAGAAGATCTCAACAGTGAAAAGCGCCAACATGGAATATTGTTTGCACGCAGTCAACTCAACACCTTCCTAAAACACAGAATTCTCCGCACCACAACCGAGTCCTGATAATAATTCCCCATCATCTCACCATTTCAGCAAAGAATAATGGTAATAATTTACAGTCACCCCGGTGGTATATTCTCCTCTTTTTATGGATAAGAAGCAGTTGGCATTAATGTGACATTTACCTCAAGTCAAAACACAGCCGCATTCTGGCATTCCTTTAAGTAAGCTCTCCTCCATCCCGCAGGCTAGCTCCCTTCAAATGTTACCTTCTAGCTACACGGCTTTTTTATAATTTCCTCTGAGCATGATGTCTGGTGAGACTACTTGGAGCTAGGAGTTATTAAACCTGAATGCATCCTGCATAACTGGAGCTGAGCAAAAACCATATAAATAAAGAGTGCGTAAGAATTATTTATATATGTACCCGAATCCCCTGAACTACCTCTAAATTATTTTCCCAAAATGCCAGAGATATGCTTAGCCACGCTGATAAAGAACGTACATATCCAGTCCAAATAACAATGTTAAAAAACGGTACCCATTACAAAAAAAAACAAAAAAAAAAACACAACTAAAAAAAAAAAAGTAA
>VUQJ01044549.1:14223-32719 GCA_015108635.1 Andinoacara biseriatus | reverse complement strand
CCACAAAGATATTTTCAGTTACATTTAGCTGTTTTAAACTGTTAAACTTTTTATGCATATATAATTTTATCTATGCATGCTTACTTTACTTATCTGATCCCCAAGCACGTATAATAATACAATATGTTAAAGTATAAACTGAATTCCAACTGTGTTTGTATCTGCTATTTTAAAGACTCACGTATGAATTATTATAAGTATAAGGCACTCCCTTTGGGTCATTATTGCTTTGTTCTATAGCACATGCATCATCTTGTTTTAATTTTATTTTATTTATAAGGGCCTCAGAAAAATATTGTCAGGTCCCCTTATTCTGTAGATGGAATAGCCAGAAAGCTGAGATACCACATGTGCCGTCAGCTACAGGTTGAGACACATGACATGTATTCTTTTGATACGTCTCTAGCCCTTTTGTGTGTGTGTGTGTGTGTGTGTGTGTGCGTGCGGACATGTGATGGCATGCATGTAATCTTTCTCAGTACCCAAATCCCTTCAACAAGGGCAGCAAAATGCATCTTAGTGAAACCCAGTAACCAAACATTCAAACAATGATAAAGAAACTAGCAGAAACCAAACCAGGCAGTGTAGTGATTATGAGGACAGCCCACTCTCATCAAAGTCACCAGAGTCCAAACAGCATAACAGAGCAGTGATGAAAATCCACAGAAGCCCAGAAACCCCAAGTGGACGCAACCTACAGCAAAGACCAAGAAGCAGTGGACACCTGCGAGCCGAGCCAGAAGCATCCAGGAAGTTCTTCACCAGTGACTGGCTCCCTAACCAAGACCTAACAGAGGCCAGGCAGCACAGCCCGTCCCATCAGAGGAGGCTGCCAGAGGAGTTCACAGCACCGCACGAGTCAAGTCGCACACAGCCTGAGGTCACAGCCTCAGCTGCAGCAGCCAACCAGACCCACAGGATGCCCACCTGAACCCCATACCCCCACCGTCCAACAACCCCCCATCAGAGCAAAAATAGGGTGCATTAGTGCCTATGGAATTGATAGCTTTCACATCTGGAAAGGTGCCATTGAAAGGTGTATACATGTTTTAGAGAATTATTGCATATTTCAGCAAGATAATGCTATTACAACAGGATGGCTTTATGGTAAATAGACTAGTTCTTATATAATGCTTTTCTACTCTGACTGAGCACTCATACTCGTAACTAAGCACTTTAATTAATACGCCAATGCGTGTGTCAGAGAGCAACTTGGGTTTAAGCATCTTGCCCAAGGATACATTGGCACACAGCCTGGAGTAGGCAGGAATCGAACCAATGACCTTCCAGTCAGTGGGTGACCTGCTCTACCTCCTGAGCTACAGCCTCTGGGTACCAAACTGGCCTGCCTCCACTCCAGACCTTTCACCAAAGCACTTGCAATGAAGCTAAAAATACAACAAAGAAGACTGAGGCCTGTTTCAGACAAGAATGGGACAACATTCACCTCCAAAAATCTAGCAACTGGTCTCCTCACTCCCCAGATGTTTACAAACTGTTGCAAAAAAGAAGAGGAGATGGTAAACATGATCCTGTCCCAGTGTTTTTGAAACATGTTACTGCCATCGTATTTACATTTGATGTGTTTTATATATTCAATAGTGAATAAGAGATAAGTTTATGAGATTTGAAAGTCATTACGTTCTGTTTTTAATTTACATTTTACAAATTGTCCCAACCTTTTGGGGTTGTAATAGTCACTCTGCTCTGAGCGCCTTACATCAAACGTTGCTCCTGTTTCATCTCCAATATCACTCAGATGACTGATGAGTAGATTTATTGCAGATCAATAAAATCTGTGAAATAATGATGGCCATTTTTTCACAGGCCATGCTTTAATATCATATGACCACTAGGAGGAAAAATCACTAGGTGAAATGCATCAAGATAAGGTCTGAGAGGGACACCTGTGAGATGTTAACAGGTTTGACAAGGCCACTCGAAAAAAATCACTTTGTTTAATTTATTTATTTACTGAGACACTCAGAGGTGGACTTGCAGGTGTGTTTCTGCTGCATAACTCAAGTGTGCTTGTGCTTCAGGGCATGAACTGATGATTGAACCATCACATGTTTCTGTAGGTTTTTCTGACCTCATCCCTCGCTGGGATCAAACCACAGGTCCAGAGTTTTGATTCTGGGTGGAATGTAAGTAAAAAGTAAAAGTACAACAAATACATGAAGTACATTAAAACGTCAGTACTTTTTGAATTTTACTGGGGTGATAAACGTGTGGAGTTTCTACTCTGCAACTTTCTGTAAGAAATGCTTAATTCAATATTCTTTACATAGCAGCAAATCACAAAAAACAGTTGCCACAAGATAATTCAATTAAAGCTTATTGAGGTGAAACAATGTGAAACGTAGAAGTTCACTGAGGTGAGCTTTAACTTGTGGGATACAATAAAAGGAGAGTCTGGCCACATGCCAAATGTGTAACTGAGTGGAGTCCATGACTCAGTGCTGTAATGCTCACAGGGATCAACTTTGCGACAGACCTTGAAGCCTTTGAAAGGCAGTTTTACTGCCTCTGCATTTGCGCCGGGTTGGCTCAAAGGTGCGCTTCAGGTCTTCTGCGGGAATGAGCCGCAGGCGCAGTTTACTTTTAATTTTTTTAAATTTTGTTTCGCCTTTCATCGTTTTCAGCACTCAGATTCAAAGTAAACCCACCATACCTAATGTAGTGGTGGTATTCCAGTGCTAAAATGAGTTCGTAAAGACGGCAGAATCATTAAAAGGCGCTTTCCGCCGCGCTGGTTTAGTTCAGCGGTTACTTCTTAGTGGTTTAAACACTCTAATCAGTCTCGCCAGAGACCCCGGGCGCTGTCCAGCACTTTTCCCCACCCATTCTGGTCCGAGCCGTCAAATTTAATTCATTTAAGAACGCTTATATTCCCTGGGACACTGGGGGGGGGCAGCAGACTGTAGAAACCTGTCTGTGTTCCTGAAGGCTCCATGTCCGCCTTAAATATGTAACCACTTCCAGACTCCCGTCAGATGTTCATCTCTTATAGGCGCTGTGCACTGAGCTTTCTTTTTATTTATGTATGTTTTGTTTGATTTCGCTTGTATTTGTTTTCAGCGCTCAGATTCCAAACATAACTGGCGCGCTGGCGGTATTCCAATGCTGAGAAGTAGTTCCTGCGATCTAAACGACTGTGGGCACTTTAAAAGGCGCTTATCCTGCTGTAGTCTCCGCGCTGGTTTAGCTCAGCGGTTACTTCTGAGCATTTATCAAAAAGCTGTCCTCTCGCAAGGGAGATCGAACCACGGGCGCTGTCCAGCGTTTTTTTTTCTCCTCTCTTTAAAAAAAATAATATAAATGTAATTAAGCTCTTCTGATCGGAGCACTCGTCGTTTATTCTTTTGAAAGTGCTCATATTAGCTATTATTTCATGGCGTAATTCTCTTTGTACTACAGCTAAACTACATTTCCGCAAGAACAAATGAAACACGTGCTGATTTCTGTCGTGCTCAGTTTTCACTGCTGGTCCTATGCGGATGTGTTTAGGCCACAGAATTATAAAAGTAACCCTGAATTCACTGAAGAATTCCCCACAAATGCCGCGACCCGCTCCGCACACACGAGACAAACAGTGATCCCTCTCGGCCGCACAGAGAACGCTTTGAGGTTACTGTGTCAAGCTGACAACACTTAGCACTTCCTGCTGCTACTCGTCTTGAAACAGGCTGTCAGCCGCCTGCAGAAACGTATCTCGGTGTCCCTGAATATCCTATCTTTGGCCTAAAAGTATAAACATAACCCCCAGGAGACCTGCCGTCAGATGTTCATCTCTTCTGACGAAAGTGTAGCTGTATAAGTAATTGGTTAACAACCGATCTGGGATCAGCGACTTAATTTCCTGTGGCGCATGCGTAAAGCTGAAACTGCTCTGTTGACAAATATCAGAGGAGTGACCACTGCGGCGTAAGTAGATCTTTGTTCAGTGTGGAATGTCTTAGGCATAATTTAGAGTTGTGCATATAATTTAGACATTAGAATCTTTTTTAAAACGTCATGTTTATTAGCTAGTGCAGACACTGTTTTCGCGAAGGCAACAGAAAGAAAAGTGCTTTGTTAAACATCTGCAAAAACCGCTGGGGTCGAATGGTAATGTAGCAGAAAGCCAGGATCCTGTCCATTAGTCACAATGAGACATTAGATTTCCGGTGAAATTTGCAAATTAATATAGCTGTTTTGGCACACATATGGGAACTTCGCTCAACCAGACAGATCAAATACAGATACATACTGCATGTAGACTTAATTTTAAAGATAACACTAATAACAATAAACATCGATGTTGAACGCTTCTATGACTGATCTTTTTCTCTGGTACGCTGAATTGATGCTTTAACTTTGAAGGCGATACCTGTGTGTTTCCTGGTGACGTTCGCTGTTTTCCTCTCCTTCATCATTCACAGCTAGCTACAGCCAGCGTTTTCCCAACATCGTTTTAGCTGCAATCTCCCGTTTTAAGTGCATTTTCACTCAAAGTTACATCGACACTCAATATTTTACAGTTCTGAGCAAAGTTTGTCCCGTCTCTTTGTCAAACTCATGAACTTCTTTCAGTCTGGCTGTGGGAGCGAGTGAAGGCGGTCTCCTCGTCCAAGAGCTTCCCGAGAAATGAAGAGGTGAGTCGGGCGTTTAAATGCACCATCGTCCCCCAGTTAGAACAGAAGTATACCTACGGCCTGGCATTGAATAAGGGAACAAGCAAATTGATGTAACTACAGCGTTTCTCCTCTCCTCTGTTTCCAATGTGCGAAGCCAGCAGAAAAGCCCTGAACAAGACGGCACTGTTACCGTCAACGAGGAAGGTAAAAAAAATAAAAAATCCAACTGTCCACACGCATCACTCCCTTTACTTTGTTGTTGTGAGAGTATTCACAATTTGCTTATTAAGAAGGTGCCAAAGTGCTGCCATTCTATTTGAATAGGCTTTAAATAATCTGGCGCAGACTCGGGTTCAGGTGCTGCCTCTGAGTGTAGACTTGGAGTCTCATCTGTCTACAGCTTCACCTCTTCTCTGCTGCTAAAAAGGATCCAGTCAGTATCTCCCAACTTAAAACAGCCAGATCGCTCATTTTCACGGCAGCGGAGTCTTATTTCTGAAGATTTACACAGCTATAGTCATATAGAAAGCGGGCTACATTCCTCTTCTTCACCAGCAGGTATTAATTGTAACTGAAACATGAATGTGCATATTGTCACTGCAGGCCTGTGTTCAAAGGATTGGCTGAAAGAGAGAGAGTGGGATCACCTTAGGTCATAATGGATGATAATGAGTGACATTTCCACCAGAAATGTGTTGTTGTTGTTATAACATTTCCTTTAAGCTTTTGCAGTTTTGTAAGCTTCTAGAGCACACATGGTTGTGTGGAGACACCCAAATCACAAGTAACATATTTAGGTTTTTTTGTTTTTTTTTTTTAAAGTGCTGCTGTGTCTTTAGACTTGTTTTTGACTATTCTAGAGCTTTCTCACATTTTATACATTTGCTATTCCAGGGTCTGTAGCTACAGCTGAGGATCCAGCAGCTATTGCAACCATTCAGTCTGCTGCAACCTTCACTGACCAACCCATCAAATATCTCTTCAAGACAGAAGGAGCAGGTGGACAGGTAGGGCGGAGCATCGAGAGGGGGGTGTTACTTTCTTTCTTTCACTATTTGATGTAAATAGCCTTTTTCTGGCATTTGATTTACATTTACTGTGAAGTCAGATTGTGTTCTCGAGTGGTTTGTGCGTCACCTCGGTGGTAATGAGATATGTACCACTAAGTGTAATTTTTGTTTTGCAGGTGACCTACAGAGTGATCCAGGTGTCAGATGGCCAGTTGGATGGTCAGACAGATGGAGCTGCAGCAGTCAGCCTGGTAACTGGTTTCCCCGCGACCACTCAGACGGTCACACAGGTGTGAACAATAACTAACATCTAACTGTATAAAATGCTTTTCTGAGTATTTCCAAAGGTGCTTAAAGCATACAAACACATGAATCTGAAACCTACCTGCCACTGACATTGCCCCAACAGTGTCCCAGCTCATTTTGAGATTCTGATTTATTTTAACGTCTTTCCAAAAAGTATTTTGTTTTCGTCTCAGAGCATGTGTTCTCTTAGCAGAACATTTTTATTGTGCGAATCTACTCTAATTGAGCAGCTTTATTTCCAATAGGACAAAGTGCTTTTGATCAGACGTCTCAGCGGTGATACTCTCGGTGATAACCAGATGTTCAGGGCAAGTAAGGGCAGGCGATCACCCGCTGTTCAAGGGTTAATGAAAAGCTCACAGACTTGGATTCAGTGGGTGGAAGAGTCCTTTAAGTAACTGCTGACCTACGTGGTCCTCTTGTGGAGCTAGTAGTCATTACAAGTCTTTAAACTGTGGAAATGGATATTGTTCATTTAGTCATGTTTACTATTTAGTGTCTTTACTATTCAGGCTGTCTTCTCCCAGTCAGAGGCATTGGAGGGAGACGGCAGCACTGAGACACAGTACACCTACTACCCTGCGACCATCGCAGAGGCCACCACTGGTACGATGGTGACCACCGTGCAGGCGTCCGACACGCTGCTGGGCCAGACCACACCCACAGGTACTCGCTGCATATTTGTCAGGCCTGGATGTTACCTCTGTATGCTCTTCAAAAATACAGTACACTTGAATTTAGTCTGTCACTGTTTTTAGTAAATAGTTCTGAAAAAATAATGCCTGAGAAAGATGATATTTTCCACTTTAAATGCTTTTCTGGTGTGGAAATTCTTAGTGCTGCTCATTATAAAATTATTGAGGTGTAATTCAGTGAAATTGAATGTTGTGCTCGATTAATGTAGCACCATGTGCCCCCAATAGCATGATAGGTGGCAGGTGTGTCTGCGCACAGTGTCGTGTGTTTGTCCCCTTCCTGATTTCTTAGTGTTTTGCACTTTTGTCACACTTAAATGTTTCATATCATCAGACTAATTTTAATATTAGACTAAGATAAATAAATAGAAAATGCAGGTTGTAAGTGATGATTTCATTTATTAAGAGAAAAATGTTATCCAAATCTGCCTAAATCTGTAGATTTGATCTGTAACATATCATTCATTTGTTCATTCATTCATTCGCTTCTGCTTTTCCTTATCAGTGTGACAAAAAAAAAAAAAAAAGAATTTAGGAAGGGGTCAAATGCTTTTTCACTGTACATGCAGAGGGACACAGTGAGAGACGGCAAGGAGTTTATTCCGTTTCCCTTTTTTGAGTTTCTGATAAGCTGTACCAACACATCAGTCTTCACCCATTACCTGCTACAATCACCAGATTAGGCTACCTGCAATTTTATAAGCATCCCCAAAATTGAAGGATCCTTATTTTGGCATCGCAGAGATGCAGCTGGTCAAAGTGAAACTTCCAGAGGGCGATCTACAAATGCCTCTGCTGGAAATGTTCCACACAAGATTTAAATTTACTTCTATTAGATTTTTAGTGCAGCAGTCACAGAATTTTTTTTTTTTTTTTTTATTGCAAATCATGCATCTGATTATACTTGTACTCTGAATCTGACTTCATTGATTTACAGGGCAGCTTTATGTGATGATGTCGCCACAGGAGGTTTTGACAGGATCCAATCAAAGAACAATTGCACCTAGAACGCAGCCATACATAGCGTAATTCCATCACAGTTTTCCAGAAATGGAGCACTTTAATTGAATAAAACCTTATCTAGAAATTTCTAGTATCTCCAATAAGTTGAACCAGCTTGATGTCTTTTCATCTGATTTGTAGAAAGCAGGACGCTCCCCGGGCGTCCAGAGATGAGAAACGGCGAGCTCAGCACAATGAAGGTGAGTACATTCATCCAGTGGGAACTTTATCTGATTATTATGAACATTTAAACAAATGTCAAATAAAATGTTACACCAACAGTTGAGCGGAGGCGCAGGGACAAGATCAACAACTGGATTGTGCAGCTTTCAAAGGCCATTCCAGACTGTAACGTTGACTACACCAAGACAGGACAGGTGAGTGTTCATTCAGGCACATGTGGCCATGAGGTGGAGCCCAGCGAGCGTTAACCACAACCCTACTGGCTGTCCCCAAAAGCTTCAACCTTTTGATATTTCGGGGAAGATGGAAAAACATTGTTATAGTTGAAATAACTGAGTAGAAGTTGATTTTGTTGTGACTTTTTAAATCGCTTGTGTCTTCTGTCTCAGAGTAAAGGGGGGATCTTGTCCAAAGCTTGCGAGTACATAAAGGAACTCAGACAGAGCAACCTGAAGCTTGGGGAAGATGTCGGTGTTCTGGATCGTCTAAGGGTTGACAACCAGCTACTTAGACAGGAGGTATGTTAGCTGCTGCTTTACACTCCGTTTTCAAGACTATCAACTGTGTATAATTTTGCCACTTTTTAATATTGACCTTTTAGAAACTTTGTAAACAGATGCTTGCATTCCTTGCTTGCGTTGTGTTATTGTAAGCGTGTAACAATTTAAGTTGTCGTCACGTTTTACTCCTGATGCAAAGTCTAAGTAAACAGTTTATTCATTTATTTCTATTGTGTGTTTCTACTGTGTTTTCTGTGGTGTTCTTTGTCAGGTGGAAGACTGGAAGTCCAAGAATCAGATCCTGAGGAACCTTTTGCGACAGCACGGCATTGTGGGATCATCCAGCACCGACCCCCAGTGAGATACTTGGAGTCATCGGATGTGTGAAGACAACCACGTGTGGGCCAAAAGAGTACTTGAAATGCGTTGGAGATACTTAATTCAAGTTCAAGTGTGCATGAAACGGGGGGAAAATAATTGAATATTGTCCTTAATATTCAAATCCAACTTCTTTGCTAAATGACATCATTAAATGTTGTTTTCAATGCTTTGTACAGCATTTAAATCCTTTTGCCTCATATCTACAGTACAATCATTATATCAGTTTAGCAAAGTCCTCATTTAATGCCTTCCTGCACAAACATTATGATTGTTCATTCTCATTAGCCTCCAGTACAGTAAGCTCTGTCACACTTCTTTTCCTCTCTGTGTCTGTGTATCAAATGCACTCATTCATATGTTGACGTTGTTTATCTATATCACTTTGACCAGTTGATGCTATAAGTTTGTCATCCAGTTTAAGAGTCTGACTCTGCTTTGTTTTTTACTGTTTCATAAAGCCTCACTGGGGACATTTATTACATTGCAACAATGTAACTAACTAAATAAATGGGGGGGCATTGCATTGTAGGTAGGCTATGTATGTCTTTATAATAAAAAAAAAAATCAAATATTATGCTACATGTTATGAGCCACTCTCAGTTGTGATTATTAAAGTTGATAAATTAGTTAAAAGATGTAGAACTGACTTTTTCTAAATTCCATTTTCCTTTGGAAATATTTTATTTTGAAGGCTCATTCCGGAAGTGATTGTTGACGCTCGAAGAATTTTTTTCCAGCAGATCAGGAACGTAGACGTTTCGTACCTGCTACAAACTGTTCTTATAGGTCTCAGAGGAGTACAAGGACGAATCAGGCGCCATCGATGATCTGTATCCTGTTGGTAGCCGGTCACGGCACCGTTTTAGAGGCGCAGATTAAGGTGAGCCGGTTGAATTTTGCAGCGATAGTACAAAGTTCACATTAGTTAGAAAGCCGTCGCTGCGTGCCGGACTCTCTTCAATAATGCCACACTTTATCGCTGCTGTAGCTTTTGGCGGCGTTTGTCGATGCTAACCTATTTACAAAATTATAACGATGTGCAAGAAAATACGGCTTCCATACGACCTGAAAACCATCATGTAGTTTTTGAAATTGTATTTATTGGTTACGCCACGCAGGTCTGCACCATCTGCTGCGGGGCATTGTGACAGGAATGTGGGGATTTCTTTAAAGTTGAGTTTTTCTAAAGCGAATGCCGTTGATTCATTTATGCGTCTGCTTATTGATGGAAAACACAGCAGGACAACGTCAAGCATTTAAATACATCATCGCCTTTACCATGAAAACCTAACGGAGCCGGCTCGCCTCACTAGTTCGGCCACAAGGACCAGTAACAGGTCGCGCTGTCCACATCTGCAGGGGGCGTTCCCGTGGTTCTTTCAGCGGGTTGAGATTAATGAAATGAAATAAATAAAACATACAGAAATGGCATAGAAAACGTTCAGGTACTGTACAGTCCTGTGCTTCTAACCTAAGTCTTAATATTCTACATGTTTTAACACAAAAGTCTGAGGATATCATTTGCTGAACGGCACTGAAGTACAGTAATATTTAAAAGATTCATCCTTTACAGAAAAACTTCGAGATTTTTATCACAGCATCACCTTTGTTATTGATTTGTTATGGTTCCTTTTGCTGCTAGAATGATGAAACAGGCCTATACAGCCACCTGAGTGGGGTACCAAAGGCCTTGCTTCCCGGCATTGGAGGAAAGAAGATCCTTGACTTCTGGTGGGAAACTGTCAACATGTGCGTGAGCCACACATGAACAATTTCTGAACATTTTTTTATGTCCTTCTAAAACTCAGCGTCATTGATGGTGTCTCTGATTTCCCTCCAGGCGACAGCTGTTCACAGAAGTATATCTGGTTACAAATGCCGACAAGTGAGTTGTAGTCATCGTGTGGCGCAGTTGGTGTTTGGAAATTTTTGCCATTATTTGCAGTAAATGCTGCTTTGCTTTTTCTTCTGATCCCGTTCTCTGTAACTGACCAGATATAAGCATTATGAGCGCTGGGCCACAGCGAACGACTTCCCAGTTGAAAATGTTGTAAATGATGGCAGCACGACGTTGGAGGACCGTCTTGGGGCCATTGCTGACCTGGAATTAGTCATACGCAGCCGTAAGCTGCAGGACGACATCATGGTGGTATAAGCAATCTGTCTGTGGTTAATGGATTTAATAATACTGGACAGTTCTACCGCCTGTTGTACAGACAGCATTTCCTCTCTGTGTGAGCAGATTGCTGGAGACATGCTGTGTGCAGACCAAAACTTTGACGTTGGCCAGGTTATCCGCTTCTTCAGGTCAAAGGTGAGATTTTCCAGTCACAGGTAGATGTCATTTATCTCGGTATGAAGTGACACCATAAACTTGCGTTTTCATCACAAAACTGTGTATAAGAGACAGTCACGTGCCAAATGTATAAAAAAAAGCCCTTTGCTTCTCTGAAACAAAGGGGACAGTGTTAAAATCATATTGCTTATTCAGTGAGATAATAAACATGGGGAAAAAAAATGTTTGTTTTTTTAATCATTTCCCAGTGTAAGACTGATTTCATATTTGTGCTGTTTTTCTTGTATGGAGGTGCTGAAAATTGTGTAAACACTAAACCCAGTGAGTCAGCACAATGACAGCTATTGTGTAATTGCATCACTCGGCTGTTTAGCAGTTGAGCACATGAGGTGTTTTCAGTTTTCCAGCTAAAATGATTATGACTGTAAAGACTTTTGGAGCCTTCGTCCACTTTTTGAAGTTGTGAGAACTCGTTTATGTTGACCAGCCGTGGTCACAGGAGAGTATAATCCTGACCTTACCATGACAGTAAGCCAATCAGACACAGGTCTCTATCACTCGTGGAGCCCTAAAGGCTGATTTTAGCTATTGACCAATCTGTTGGTATCAGCATTTATAATGACCAATAATTGACAATTAAATAAGTAAACGAGAGACAGGAGAAACATCAATGTAATGAGTGTTGATGTTGCATAGTTTGTCCACCAGAGGGCACTGTGCAACTTTCCTCTTGGCAATGTGTTTGGAAACAACAACCAGCAGTGTCCAGCAGAGCTCTACATATACCAAATATGTTTTATGTGTATGAAAGAAAAAAGAAAAGACTGATTTGTTACCCACCAACTACTGGTGTTGATCCTAAAATTGCTGATTAGGGCTCTAATTACTGTGTTTGGTTTGTAAGTGTTGAAGGAATGTGTGTTAGTTCATTGCCCTGTGTCTTTGCTACAGCCTGGAGAGCTGATCATATACTACGAGCTGGAAGAAGGGGAGAAGAGTAGCTCCAGAGGCATCGTAGAGGTCTGTCCCGATACCCACAGGTACATGGAACTATACCCAACTCACCGATTTTGGTCCATATTTACATGACAGCATCACATGGTTGCTGCACATTTGTTGGTTACTCATCCATGATGCGAATCTCCCGTTCCACCACATCCCAAAGGTGCTCTGTTGGATTGAGAGCTGGTGATTGTTTAGGCCATTTGAGTGCAGTGAACTCATTGCCATGTTCAACAAGCCAGTCTGAAATGATTTGAGATGGGTTCGTAGAGGAATGTACATGGTCAGCAACAATACTCAAGTAGGCTGTGGCATTTAGATCATGCTCAGATGGTGCTAAGGGGCCAAACGTGTGCTAAGAAACTATCCCACACCGTTACACCAGCAGCAGCCTGAAGCACTGATAAAGGCAGGAGGGCTCCATGCTTTCATGTTGTTTGTGCCAAATTCTGATCTGACCATCTGAATGTTGCACTGGAAACGGAGACTCATGAGAACGGACAACATTTTTCCAGCTTTCTGTCCAATTTTGGTGAGCCCGCGTGAAATGTAACGTCAGTTTCCTGTTCTTAGCTGACCACAGTGGTCACCCCCATATATACGTTTTCGGAAAGCGTTCGACCTGCTCTATCTTGTTTGAGGGTCCATTGGTGTGGTCTTCAGCTGCTGTAGGCCGTCTGCTTCACAGTTTGACATGTTGCACATTCAGAGATACTCTTCTGCAAACTTCAGTTTATAACAAGTAGTTATTTTGAGTTAATGTTGTCTTCCTATCAGCTTGAAGGAAAATGTTCAGACTGCTCTGACCTCTGATATTAACAAGGCATTTTTGCCCACTCACTGGATATTTTCATTTTTTTGAATCATTCTTATTCTGATGCCCATTTTGAACTTCATCAGGTCTCCTTGACATTCTACATGCTTAGATGAGTTGCTGCCACGTGATTGGCTGATGTGTGTTCTCGAGCAGTTGAGCGGGTGCGCCTAAAAAAGTGGCCCGTGAGTGTATGTTGCATGTTTGGTTTTCATCTGTTTTACTTCTCTGAATTAGGGTAACTCGCTTCTTGGAGAAACCACAGGAAGGGCTGACAGCATCCCGGCTGGCCAGCGTGGTGTTTTACTGCATCCAGAGAGACACGCTGTCCTACATGTCTGACTTCCTCAGCCAGCAGCCTCAAACCACAGACAGGACCTTCGGACAGTTTTGGGTTCGTAAAGCTAAAGCAGCTTGTGTACTTCATTTCATGCAGGCAGCAACACACAGCAACGATTTTTAAAGTGCTGTTAACCTTTTATTGTCACATTATTATATCTAATCCTACCAAATCCATTCAACATCATAACAGACTAATGACGAAGAGTTCGGTTAATGGCTCCTGTCTCTTCAGGAATGGCTCATCAATGAGAAACAACGCGATGTGTTTGGGATGAAGCTTCCTACTGGCTTCCAGCTGATCGGACAAGTGGTTTGTATTCTTAGCTCAGCTCAGTGGTGCCGTCTGCATAGATTACAATAAAGAAAGCCACAGGTGAACGCTTGATTTATTTCATACTAGTTTCTGTACTGCAGTGGACTCAATCTTCTGCATTAAGGCTGTTTGCAAACAGCAGCAAAAAAATACTACTTAATAATGCAGGAACAAAGAGACACTCAGCCTTTAAATTCTACTAATGATCAAAATAAGCACAGTCACTTTCAAGCAAGTGATTGTGGAGTCAGTGTTTCCAGATCAGGTTTTAAGGTAATCTTGCATGTGAAAACGATGTTGGGCTGGTGAATAACATTTGGGCTATTTTGGGATCAGTTTGGCAGTTTTTCAAACATAGATTTTTATCGGTTCATTTGAAACAAAACCCAAGAGTGTATGCATTAAACCCAATCCGACGCAGTGAATTTAAAGACAATAATACCCACTGCACAGCCAACTGTGTTGATGCACACTGCTCTTTCTTTTGCAGTCGCTGCTATATTTGGTCAGATAGCAGAGAGTGGGCTAAATGTGTATAGATAAAATTCAGAAATGAGTGGGTGAACGGGGTGACCCTGAAGCGATGGCTAATGGCATCCAAAGCAGACGACAGCAAGGCTCTCTGCAGGATTTAAAAGACCTTGCTGAGACCTACTGTCAAGGCTTCCACAGTGAGTAAAGCTTACATGAAAAATGGCAGTGGTCTTTAATTTAAAGAGCAGTCTTAAAACAACACCAAAAAAGTTACTCTGACATAATTAAAACAGAACTAAAAGGTGCAACAAATCGTACTACTGAAACCCGGTTAAAAATTCTACATGTAAAATGTGATTTTCATCGCATACAAACCTCAGCCTCAATAGGCATCCATGTATTAGGAAGCTTGTTCCACTGAGTAATATGGCAGCTGTTTTCTCAGGGCAATTTTGTGAAGAACTGAGTACAACCTTGCTGCTTCCGCAGGGATTCAGAGGGAAAGTAGCAGCTAGCTGCTGCTAATCAAATCCATTCGATTAACTGGTCATCAGCAAGTGAGACCACATCTATAAAAGCAGTTTGCATTCAGCTGTGTATTAACCCGATGCCACGGTGTTCCCAGGAGTGAATGTCCCAGCAAATTCACCACGAGGTCAGACCATGCAACTCTCAGAGAAATCCCAGGGCTACATTTCAGATTCTACAGGCCTCAGTTAGCATGTTGAATGTTAAAGTTTATGACAGTATAATTTGAAAAAAGACTCAACAAGTATGGCTTACTCTCTCTATAAAGAATGTGGCAGCCTAACTTAGCTCTGCAGAGCTGCATCTGAACAAACCACAAGACTTCTGGAACAGTGTCCTTTGCACAGACGATAATGCACAGCTGGGTTCGGTGAAAACCAAATGCAGCACATCAGCACGAACACCTCATCCCAACTGCCAGGCACGGTGGTGATAGGTGATGAATTGCACTTGTTTTGCACCCACAGTACTTGGGTACCTTGTAGGCATTGAGTCGACCATGAATTCCTCTGTATACCAAAGTATTCCAGAGTCCAGTATTCCAGAGATGGGGGATATTCCTGATATGGGCATCTCTGGCACACACAGCTCTGGCTCTGAGTACAACCCACTAACCTGGTGTGTAAATCTTTTGTTTAAGAGGAACGGCTAATCAGAAGAAAGCTGACTTTTAGAGGGGGAAAAGGAGCCAAAAGCTAAAGACTGAGGATGAACTGAGGGAGCACTCAGTATAGAGCCAGTACAAGATAAAAATTAATTAGTCTAAGCCATGAATGCAGAACAACTCTGGAGTCAAGAAAAGATATGGTAATATTTCAGTGTAATGCCTGTTCTCTCTCTCAACATTCAGGGACTGTCGGACTACACCAAGTGGCTCACCCACTACTCCACAAAGCAGCAAGGCAGCCCTGGTAAACCTATCACATGCCGGTCATATGCTAGGTAAGAAAATACAGACACACAGTAACAATCACATTTAAATCTAAAATCATTTCTAAGTATCTGTTGACTGACAGGGTTGGACTAATGGGGAATCCCTCAGATGGCTTCAATGGAAAAACCATTGCCATGACCATCTCTAACTTCTGGGCCGAGGTGACTCTGATGGAGAGCCAGACTTTGGTAATTAAAACATGCACAGATTCTTGTAAATTAAAACGTCTCCGTCCAAGAGCATCCTGTGCTAAAGTCACGTGACCTTTGTAGGTTTTAGTCCCTCATCCACTCAATGACCCCACAGAGTTTGGGAGCCTGCAAGATCTGTTCTGTATCAGCAGGAAGGAAGGGTGTGTATGTGGCACGTTTACTGAGCCAAACACAGAACAGAGGTGGTCATACTGAGGATTTTGAAATCTTTATTATTCATGGCAGATACCTGGGAGGTCTCCGACTGCTGCAGGCTACATGTAAGAAGTTTTATCAGTTCTGCTCCAAACAAGGGTGAGATTGGCCTCATTGCTGCTGTAAATCTACACAGTTTCTAGCAAAGCAAATCAGAGATTACGGTTGTTTAAAGTAGATGAGATGTGTTGGCCTTTTCAGACACTTTATCAATACACGAAGGAAAAAGCTTACACTGGAAAACAGTTACACCAGAAGCCTTTTAGGGTTTTTTTCATTCATGTTTTTAGGTTCTGGATCACCCGCACTGAAAGCTGGTGCTCGTTAATTGTGTGTTCTGCATTCTTCTGCGCAGCATTGCTTTGACAAAGCAGAACTTCACCCTGAAGTATGACACCAACATTCCTCGGCAAGTGGTGAGGATCACTTCAGTCTAAGTGTAAAAAGTTAACGATTCGGCATGCACATTAATATGAATATGACCTTCCTGCTCGTAACTCACTCTAATGATGAATTCACGTGTCTCTGTTTCCATGAAGGGCCTTGCTGGAAGCAGGTGAATAGTTTTGTTTGATTTTGCAGCTCCACATCCGGAAAGATCATTTTGTACATTTTGAATGCAATATTTTATTTGTTTCTGGTTTTCTCTTTTCACAGTGCCATTGTCTCAGCTACCCTGAAGTGTCTTATGAAATTCTACAACATCACAGATAATGTAAGGACATGTGGCATATGCGCCGAGTCTGTATAGCTGAAATACATGGAATTTAATGGAGAGGGAGAGAGAGAGCGTGGGCAAAGAAAGCAGTATTTCAGTTTAGAGCAGATTCAAGTCTTTTTCTTTAAAACTGCAAAATAGGTCATTGAATTTGCCAGAGGATGTCTGAGTGTCCTTCTGAGTCACTTTGTATGCTGTAGGATCTCCCTAAACCAATCCGAGCCAACTTCATCCTCAACGTGGAGACCGACGAGCTGTTCATTACTGCTGGCCTGCAGGACAGAGTTGTACAGGTGAATATCAGGATCAGCAGTGCGCAGACCTGCCTGTCAGCGTTTCATAAGAGCTTCAACTTGTAGTAACAGAAGTTACCCTTGTCTTTTGCAGGTTTATGAAGGCTTAGTGTACATGGATTTCAGCAAGGAGCTCATGGAAGAGCAGGGCTACGGTACTGAGCTCCCTGTCGGTGCAGGATAAAGTTCAAGATTTTCTATCTACAAATCTACAAAATAAGTTTTAGCCGTTTAAAGAGCAACATAGAAGAAAAATAATACATTCTATATGTGTGTGTGTGTGTGTGTGTTCCAAGAATCTTGCAGTAATTTCCACATTTCTTTGAAGTTAGGGTGGCTCAGTGTCTTCTGTTTCTATATATAATCAAACTGACTCTGTGATGATGCAGAAACGACTTCAATCTTTTTGCACAGTAGTCCTGTCTTAATGTGTGCCTATGTGGTTTCCTTGGTCAGGAACCTACATTTCTATGGACATGAGTGACCTTCCACCATTCTGGCTGGCCTACCTGAGTGACCCCAGTGATTCTGGTCGCATCCACAGCAACATCCGACAGCGCTGGCTCAGTGGTACGCCTTCAAATCAAGCAGTCGTTTGAAAGGAGATAAAACCTGTCAAACAGATTGCCTTTGGTGCAGACATCGTGGGTCCCCAGCAGAAGATGATCTGTTTCCTGCCGTACTGCCGCTTTGTAGTTATTTGCTATATTTCACCAGTGTCAGTGCTGCTCTGAGCACCACCATCTGCTCAGAATGAATAAGTCCATTCATTGTACATAAACAAAACTAGTGACATTCCCACCAGACTCAGCTTATCTTGTTTTTAGTGCTAATCAGTTTTATATATTCAGTATCATGTGCAGGCAGGAAAGACCCTGATACATTCAGACTGCTCTAAACATTTTTTTTTTTTTTAAACATTTGGCTTGTATGATTTCAGAGAGAGGAGATCCTTAATATGGTCATTTCAGACACACGGCTCTGATTTTAAACATAGGAGTCTCACATAGTTTCTGCATCTTCTCTCTGCTAATCGGAGGAAAGTTGGATTAAAGGTAAAGGGAGTTAAAACAGCTTCTTTCAGACATCAGATGAACTGAAGGGCTGCGTCAGTGCCGATCAAGCAGAACAATTCCACTTCCTATTAATCCCGTTGAATAGAAGTGAATGGAGGTAAACAGTTCAATTAATTAGCTTGACAAAAAAAAATTCCACATATTGTTTTCAAATACAGTAACAGCAATGAGTCCAAAATCAAATCAAACAGCAGCTTTAGTTTTAGATTCAAAACCGGAAATACTCTTCTACTGCTCATGTCATAGAAAAGTCATAAAAATTGTAAAAAGTTGAACTATATCTATGGTCTGAATTAAAAATGGCCAGCTACATAGACCCCATTCATTCTGGCTAGCGGCACCTGTGAAACCTGAAGCCCCAGAGAGTGTTATATATTTAAAAAATTGTCATTATATTGTAAGTTCTCTGGTTAAGATACATGAGGATCATTTTGAACCGAGAAACATGCAAAGCTACCTGAGAAGAAATATGCATTTGAAAATGAACATAACAGGATGGACGCACATTGGTTCATTTATTGAGCTGCTTCCATGTTTTATGTCTTTCTGCAGGGGAGCCGCTGGTCATTGAAGCCATGAAAAGATTTGCTGAGCTCACTGATC